>BLKR01000025.1:0-37756 GCA_011170035.1 Teleogryllus occipitalis | reverse complement strand
GTTCTAAGGAGCTCGGCAGTGCATCTCGGTGGCGCTGCCAAGCGGGATCCGTGCGAAGGCGGCATTAGGGGGCCTTCACACGGAGCCACTCGGAGGCGCCACCGAGAAACGACAGAGTGCTTCAGACCCAGCCACTGCCGACCGTCACCGACCGCAAGAGAGGACGTTTCGTGGGCCACGCCGCTGTGGACTCAGGCGGCCGGCAAAGGCCGGTAGCAACGGGAAAAGGCAGGCAGCAGGAAAAGACCGGTCCAGTGGCGCTGAAGTGTGAATGCTGCCTTCTAGAACTGTGATCTGCTAGCTGTGGCGTGAACGCGCTGGTGATGGGCACTGATCGCCACAGCAGCTCGACTCCGCCTCTCGCGTGAGTTTCCCTTCGCTTAAACCAACGTTCAGCAAGCTCTTGGTTTCGCTGCCGAGTGGCGCCGTGTGAAGGGGCCTTAGGCCTCATTCACAATGCAAACTTAAACGTTACGTCATGCTGTAAACTTAGCCGTAAAATTTACACGTAAAAACAAGCATTCATAATGAACGTAACATAAGTTTTGCCTGAACAAATCAGAATTCAACGTACTGAAACTTGATCGATTCGTTTCTAGCACAGTAGAAAGATCTTTCGCCCATAGTTTCTGGCTTTTATTCGACATTTCTATCGAATTGTCTTCATATATAGGCGAGTAGCTGTTGTAGTAGTGCTCGCATTACCTTCATCATATAGACAAGGATTCTTTTGTACCAAATGCACGAGTAATTCGTCGAACATAATTCGTTTCTTAACATGTCAAGTTAAAATCACTATAAAAATTGCCCAAATTCGTAATTTGAATTCACTACACGCATCAAAAGTGTTCGCAAACTAGTTTTCTACATTACAATAACAAAATGACATAACCACAAACTATCTCAACACAATCTAGAAACGACCTTCCACACGCTGCTCTCTGATTGGTGTTCGGTAGAATTCCGACGTAAAAATAACGTAAAAGCTTGGAGCTTGACTTGGAACTCTTATGTTTCCGGACTTACATCTACGGTTACGTCAAGGCATTGTGAATGGTCTCACTTAATAACCTCAACTAGTAGGTTTGCGACTACGTCACGTTCACGTTTGGCAATGTGAATGAGGCCTGAAGTTTACGGACTTACGTCTACGGTTACGTCAAGGCATTGTGAATGGTGTCGCTTAGTAACTCAACTAGTAGGTTTTGCGGCTACGCCACGTTCACGTTTAAGTTTGCGCTGTGAATGAGGCCTTAAGTTTACGGACTTACGTCTACGGTTACGTCAAGGCATTGTGAATGGTGTCGCTTAGTAACTCAACTAGTAGGTTTTGCGGCTACGTCACGTTCACGTTTAAGTTTGCGTTGTGAATGAGGCCTTACCTCTCGTTCGCCGCCGGCGCGCGCCGACGCGGCCAGGGCTCGGCCCAGCGCCGCATAGCGCTCCTTGCGGTGGGCGGAGCAACAGGGCGCAGTCAGTGGCACCCCCTGCCCCTCGTCCGCGTCGCAGGGCTGGCAGGGCGCTTGGTGCGGGGCTGCGGGCGGCGAGCACACCAGCGGCGACCACGCGCGCACCACCTTCACAGCACAGCACACCGCAGCCAGTGGTTGGATTGATGAGTGATTCCGGGAGCGTCAACGGCTAACGTCATTAGTTCTGTATGGCGTGTTTTGTTTATCCCTGGAGGTGGTATTGATCTTCCCACTCTCATTAATGGGTTCGGCACACACCTAACACTTTGGCTAGCGGGTTTCCCCAACCAGGTCTCTCCCACCACCGATACGCCTTCCCATCCAGGACAAGCTCTAAACTCCCAATTGGTCCCCGAACCTGAGTGGCATGTAAGTGTGTGTATATGTAAGGGATGAGGAGAAGTCAAGGAAGAGGAAGAAAAGATCGCGTGTTACCTGCGCACCATTTGCTAGGGCACTGTTCTGCAATTCGCCTGTTGATCGAAGTAACCGCGGAAAACTATCGATCAGAGCAGCCGGTCGCTAGAACTCTCCTTCAGACAGCGGCTGAATTCGACCTAGTTATAGTGCTCGTTTCGAAAATCCTTTGACCGTGGTTACTCAAACCCTAAAACCCCCCAGACAGAGGCACTGCAGTGACATGAGTCGATGCCCTGAACCACCTATTTCGGGCGATTGGTTGAATGATTGAATATTTTATGAAAGCATAAGGGTCATTCCATGCGAAAAAGGGAATTTTATGACACGACTCCTTCAAACTTGAAACTATTTTGGGATATTGTTGTCCATGATGTCTACATCGTCGAGGTACAATATTAAAATTATCTAACTGATTGTTCGGCAACAATACACTCTTAAAATCTTAAGGCTTCTTGTGAACATCCCTATATTTAATTTATTTGCCTTCATTTACACTTTTCTACAAATTCTAAAATCCGGCGTCATACTGCCGGTTTCTGGCATCATACTGCGCCCTTCTTCAGGGCGAAACGCTAGGGAATGTTTCCGAAAGGGCTATTTCGCCCTGAGGAAGGACGTATCTTAATGCACGATACCTTCGTAGCTGTACCGAGGATGCGACGGCAGGTAGATGAATATTTTGTGATAGTGGACGCGTCCACTTCTACGGTCTTACGTATCATTACTGTCATGCATGTTATATCCCGGTCGGTAGCGGTGTTCGTTCCTCGCTAGAATGTGAGTTTCGGCACCGACCTAAACGTCGACTAGTGGGGTGTAGGGGAAGAGGGGGGGCAATGATGAAGATGAGAATATAGGGCGCGATTCCTGGCCCGTTTGTTAAGGCACTGTTCCAAAATTCGCCTGGTAGTGATTGGAAAAACGAGAACTTACCGATCGGAGTAGCCGGCCGCTAAAATTCTCATGTAGCGTTTGAATTTAACTTAGCTATATTCATAACCAATGCCCAAGCTTTGCCACCGTCGTGATGCGAACTGTAGGGCCTTACGGTCAGATAATTTACTATAATCATTATTGATTTACTTTCTCAGTAGAAACAGGGCATAGGGAGTGTGTCTTTTGGTGTCCTAAGATTACATTCAGCATTAAATATTTCTTAATGTACTCATATCCTATATTTTAGTTCCGAAATAGTTAATGTTTTTCTTAGTAAATAAAAATATAAAATGTTTCTTAACAAAAGGGTCTCATAAAATGTAGACTAAACAAACTATTGTAATTATCATATAAACTCTGTTTTAACGTAATGTTCCATATAAATTTGGCTTAGTACCATGTCATAAAGTAAAGTACATTAACTAATGAAACAACAACATAAACTTTCTCCTGTTATTGACACCGGTGCCATTCTTTTAAGCTTCACTTTCTCTCGGTGGAGAAAAAATAAAGAAGAAATTTGGAGATTTTTTTTTAGAAAATGTTTCTTTTGTAAATTGCACTAACTTCAAGCAGAAATTACAAATAAAGTACACGTATTATTCAAAACATTCTGCATGGCGTCTTTTAATAATCGGTTATTGTGAAATATTTATAAGTTAAGAGAAAAATCTCTAATTCACATATCCCATGCATAAATAACTATTTTTTGGTGCAGAGCCTTGATGTCTTTGGTTCCTCATTACCGTTTACGCAGAATGGGTATATACGTTCATGTAAACTAATAGCAACTAAGTAAATAAATAAAGAAAGAAAAGGGAGAGAGATAAAGGGCTGACTGTCACAGTATAGAGCCACCGGGAGATTCGGGTTCAATTCCGGGATGAGGCAGTAAATGTTTTGAGCAGTCAATGATAATAAATTATAACTATTATTATTATTTTTATTATTATTATTATTATTATTATTATTATTATTATTATTATTATTATTATTATCATCATTATAAAATTTAACTAAGCACAGGCATGTGGGACACCGGTAGCTGGCCAGCGAAATCATACTACCGACCCAATAACGCAAATACATTATTATTATTATTATTATTATTATTATTATTATTAACCGAAAGGTGACCTGCCTACCTCGTAGGCAGAGCGGGCGCAGTTGACGGCCTGGGAGACGCATCCAGGTCGGGGGACGGGTCCCACGGAGGCGCCCCTCTTCGGGCGGGAAGCTCGCGAAGGGAGCTCGCGGCCCCCATCCCCACCTTCACCTCCGCCTCCGCCTCCACCTCTGTCTTCGCCTGCGGCCCCGCCTCCGTCTGAGCTGGCCGACTCCGTGTGTTCGAGCTCTCGCAGCCGCTTCAACCTGCCCAGTCTGCTCATGTCGTAGATGCCCGATAGACTGTCTCTGCTGTGCCTCAGCTTGTTCGACGTTGGGATGTCTTCGTCTGGCGATTCAGATCCTGGACTCATAGCCCTAGTTGGACTGGTTCCGCGTGCCAAGCCAATTCCTCGCGATGAATAGCTTTGGAGTGGCGATTCAAATCCTCGAGTCGAATCGGTTCCACGTGTCGAATCAATAGGTCGTGGCGGTGTCTTTCGATAAAGAGAATCGACTCCCCGTGACGGACTGGCTTCACGTGTAGGATAAATCCGTGGTGATAGATTGTTTTGAAGAGGGGAATCGAATCCTTCCGTCGAACTGGTTCCGCGTGCTGAAGCAATTCTTTGGGATGGCGTTTCGAATCCTCGGTTCGAACTGGCTCCACGTGTCGGATCCATAGTCCATGACAGTGACTTTTGGAGAAACGAATCGGGTCCTCGAGTCGGATCGATCCGTAGTGATGAATACGAATCGAATCCTTCCGTCGAACTGGTCATGCGTGCTGATCCAATTCCTCGTGATGGACTGCTTTGGAGTGGCGATTCGAATCCTCGGGTCGAACTGGCTCCATGTGACGGAGTGCTTCCTCGTGACGGAGTTTGGCGGAGAAGCGAACTGAATCCTCGGTTAGGGCTAGCTCCACGTGTCGAATCGCTCTCTCGGGAAGAAGTTTTTCGGAGCGGTGAATCGAATCCTTGGGCCAGACTGGCTCCGCGTGCTGAGCCGATTCGTTGTGTCGAGCTGCTTTGGAGTAGCGAATCGAATCCTCGTGCCGGGAAGTCTTCGTTCGTTGAAGAGCTTCCTCGTTTCAAATACTGCCCGCGTGTCGGTTCGAATCCTCGAGGAAGACTGATTCTACGTTCATTGCTGAGTTCTTCCTCCCGTTGATCCGCAAGCAGCCTTACCTGTCTCGCTGCTTCGGATGCATTCGGGGACCCCCATTTAGATTCCTCATTCCATTCACCGTCCGGTTCGGCATTTCGAGGTAAATTTGGAACCATTGCATACTCGGATTCCATTCCATCCATGGGAATGCGAGATTTCGCGTGTAACGCTCGAATAGCTGGCTCGAGTGCCATTACGTCGCTTATGCTTCTGATGGGTTTTGCGGCGGAAGCTGTCTCTTCTGTGGGTCCACTGGACGGACTTTTGGCACGAACCGATGCCATCGGGACGTCGGATGTGTCACTGACGGGAATGGAAGCAGTATCGGAATGGGGAGAGGGCTCCAACCAGCATTGGACGGGGCATGTCGCAGCTGACTGACCGGTCCGTGCGGTCGCAGAGGGAGGTAGACCGCCGCTGGTTGCAATGTCGGGATGAGGAGTGGGCTGCAACCAGCATTGGACCGGGCACGTCGGTGGTGCCCGGCTGGTCCGTGCGGCCGCCGAGGGAGGCACGCCGCCGCTGGAGGCTCTTTCCTCAGGGACAGCGCCCGGGGGCGGGAGCCAACATTTCACAGGACACGTTTTTAACTCACCTTCTTTCGCTTTCGTAGCACCAGCATCTGGTTGTGAGCTCGGGGAAAGAGCAGCATCCGCAGAGATATTCGGTTGTTGAGTGGGCGTAGATTCGTCATTCCGGTTCCAACATTGGACTTCACATACGTCCGATGATTCTTCGGGGACTTCCCAACACTTGGTTAGACACGTGCCAGTTGGACCACTTTGAGTGGAGTATCGTGTGGTCTGTGACCCAACCTGTGAGTCACGAGTTAACGCGTCTCGGCCTTGTGAAGAAGTCTCAGGACGACTTCCGGCTTGGAAACCGGCACCTTCTCTTTGAAATTGTGGCGTGGTCCCAAAAGCGTCATATGGACCAGTTCGATTAGTGAGAGACGCATGTGCTTGGGCAGAGCCACTTGTGGCTTGGGACGCAATCTGCCGGCCACCCACGTACGTGTTCGGACCATAGGACGCGGCTCCAACCGCGCCGCCAACTCCATAGTCACCTTCTTGGTGGTAATCCACGTCTTGCCGGTGAATCGGTGGCGTGCTCTGCAGAGCGCCAGTTCGAGGCATACCCTGCGGGCTACCAGCAGTACCAGCGGGTTTGGCTATCCCGGTGAGGCAGAAGGCCGGACATACCCTGGGCGGCACGGCCGGGTCGCCTCTCTCCAGGATGCCGGTCAAGCAGGACGGCGGGCACGTGAGCAGCGGAGGCACGCGCGCGGGGGAGCCTTCCCGCTTCGCAGACCTCCCACGTGAGGGCGGGTAGGGCGGGGTTCGACGGGAGGGCGAGCGGCGGGGCGGGGACCGTCGCTCAGAGGAGGCAGGCCGTTGAGGGGACCTCCCGCCCGACGGGGGACGGAGTGGCTCCCGACGGAGGGGCGGGGACCGCCGCCCTGAGAGGGGTCGCTGAGGGGACCTGCCTCCCGACGGAGGTCCGGGCGGGGACCGTCGCCCAGAGGATGCAGGCCTCTGAGGGGACCTCCCTCGTGACGGAGGTAGGTGCGGGACCCCACGGAGGGTCAGGCACGGTCGCCCAGAGGGAGGCCGCCGAGGGGTCCTTCCTCTCGACGGAGGTCGCGGCGGGGACCGTCGCCCAGAGGATGCCGACCGCTGTGGGAACCTCTCACCCGAAGAAGGGCGGGTCGTGGAGGTCGGAGAGACGCCAGGCGGCGACGGACGCTCGGGGGAACCCTCCCGCAGAGGGGACCTCCCCCCAGAAGGAGGACGCGCCGCGCCGTCGGCTCGCTTCGCGGCGGGTTCCCCTCCGGAGGGCGGCGTGGAGGAAGAGGGCCGGGCTCCGCGGTTGCATCTCAAGACGCAGTCGAAGGGCGGGAGGGCGGGCGGGGGCCGCACGTATGTGAACCTGTCGGGCGACGCCCCTCTTCCGGAACTCCCCGCGGCGCACGGCCGCGCAGAAGCTGGCTTCACGCACTCGCTCCCGGCAGGTTGCTCCTTGGCAAGCGCCGGTTTGGCGCACGGATGCGATGCGGTGGCCTTGAAACAATCCGAATCGGTCGCAGCAGGACGCTCCGCGAGCGCCGGTTTGGCGCTCGGTTGTGAAGCGGCCGCTGGGAATGATTCTGAAGACCGGTTCTCTATCGCAGAAGAAGGCTCTGTAGCGGACGCGGACTTGGCGCAGGGGTGTGGAACGTCGGCCTTGAAACAATCGGAGCGTTGGTTATCGGTCCCAGCAGGACGTTTGACGGGCGCCGGTTTGGCGCACGGACGTGAAGCGGCCACCTGGAAGCAATCTGCAATCCGGCTATCAATCGCAGAAGGCTCTGACTTGGCGCAAGGGTGTGGAGCGTCGGTCTTAAAACAATCGGGCAGTTGGTTATCGGTCCCAGCAGGACGATGTTTGACGGTCGGCGGTTTGGCGCACGGATGCGGAGCACCGATCTGGAAACAATCGCGCGCGCTGCCTCCGGGCGGCGGCGCATCGCCGGAGGGGCGGGGCGCCCCGAGAGCCAGGCCCTCGGGCACCGGGGACAGGGACGTGACGCGCGTGTGGGAGGCGGCGGCGGCGGCGGCCGAGCGCGAGCCGGAGCGTCTGCGCGAGCGGGACCGGCAGGTGGCGCCGCAGAGGGGCCCGTGGCACGGGTCGCGGCACGTGGCCGGGCCCGGCGGGCGGCGCCGGCGGGCGCTGGCGCTGCGGTCGCGCGGCGGGGGCGCGGGGGCGTGGGCGGCGCGGGGCGGCGGCGAGCGCAGGCCGCGGGCGGCCGGCGGGCGCGCCGGGCGCGCGGGGGAGGCGGCGGCCGACGACGAGCTGGAAGCCGGGCTGCCTTGCGCCGTGCTGCCGCTGGAGAGCGGCGCTGCACCGGACCGCGACCGCGACCGCGACCGCGACTCTGACCGCGAGCGGCAGCTGTGCCTGCCACACAAGATTCATTCATCACTGATTTCGGGCGCGTCAGCTGCCAAGGTCGTTATTCCTGTAAGTATAGTACATGCTTTTCCTTTGCGAGATGGCGATGATCTCCCCCCCCCCGCTGGAAAGCGCAATCCGACCCCGCTTACCATCCACTATCAGGTTTCCCCCAAACAGGTATCTCCACCAACGGGGCTCAACCCGAGCCGGGCCTAAGCTAAAAGGTCTCCACCGTTCTCTCGGCGTGTGTGGTAGTGTAGCACTTGTAAGTTTGCGCCTGACGTTTGTAACATGTATTATGAGACACCGGGCCCTTCACATTCATCGGGACAAAGGGAGCATCTTTGACACACACCCATGCCCTAGAAGTTTCTAACATTTACTGTAAGATATCTGACCTACCACATTCATTGGAACAAAGTGATCATTTTCGACCTCATACATGCCCTAGAAGTTTGTAACATTTATTGTAAACCCACCTGTACCACCGGGAGAAGAAATCAACACAGTATTCAAGTTGTAAGAAACGCACATCGATTCCTCCCGAGAAAGAAAACATGCACTACACTAACGGGACTAATGACCCAAGCAATTGACGCGCCCGGAAACACGAAATAATCAATCAATCAATATAATACCCAAGGCATTTAACTTACGCCCAGTGGCAGAAGGGCGGCGGCGGCGGGGGTGGCGGCGGTGGCGGCGGCAGGGGCGGCGGCGGGGCCGCGTCCACGTAGTGGTGCACCGCGCTGAGGCGGCGCTGCAGGCCGCGCACCAGGTGGCTCTGCGAGCGCAGGCGCTTGCTCATGCCGCCCATGAGCAGGTTGGAGCGCTCGATGCGCAGCTGCATGGACAGCATGGCCAGCTGCAGCGACTCCACCGCGCCGGCCACCAGCAGGATGGCCCGGTGCACGCGCTCCTTCTGCTCCTGCTCCTGCGCCTGCCAAACAAACGCGCTTCAAATCTATGTTCGGAAATGGTGAAATAAAATTAAAGCCGGCGCAGTGGCCGAGATCGCGAAGGCAGTAGGGTCGTAGTGATCTTGGACCGAAGGGTTGCGGGATCGAGTCCCGCCTCGGGCTTGGTTGCATTTGTGTTCGTCCTTTCACCCTGAAATAAACTGAATATATACCCAAACAAACTCGGTCGAGGAATCTGAAAAGCAAATTTCTTTCTATCTTGCTACTTCATTGCTAGAATTGGCTCAATGAAAAATCATATATTCATTTCACGAAAACGGAAATTTATTAACAATTGAAAACAATTGTGGTATTGTATAACTTTACCCAATATAAAATCAAACGTTTGTCATGACCGTTCCAACCTTATGTCTTCGCGCGCTTTTTCGGCCATCTTTATCCATCTCCGACGCCGCCGTCCTCAAGTCCAGACACCATCTTCTCTCTTCTTTTCTCGGAAGCTCACTTCAATCACCGTTCATCAGATCAACAAACTATTTGCTGCTAACATTCCAGTCCAATCACTGACAACTTCGCCCAAGCCCTCAATGTCCCTCCAACTCGTTCACATGAAATATTTTAAGCTCCACTGTCACACTTAGAGTTCCAATTCTCATGTTCTCTCAACATCCATTCCCTACTAGATGCTTACAAGTCCCCAAAGAAAAAAAAACTCCTAACATTAATTGGAGCACGATCCGTTTATGAGCACGGCATCAGTCAGAATGAATGCCTCTCGTATTCTTTCAGCCCTGCAAAGCTCGGTTCATAAATTCGATTGTTTATTTGCAGATAACATTTGATGTACTTTCGTACCTAGCCAATCTCTAAATTTCTTGCAAAACGAACTAGCCGTCTTCACGACTGTCACTGCTTTTTCGGCCAATCCCAGAATTCTATATAGAATTAACTAGCCGTCTCCGCGATTGTCACTGCATGAATATGTTGACCTTGACGACGGCTCGCTTACCGTTGCTATACTAGCATATTCACATAATTTATCCCCTTTAATTGACGCCATTTATAATAAATATTGTACCATATTCAGTAACATATTGGTATGTCACAACCCCTTATCATCATCATTGCGTTTCATCTTCATAGTTACCATACCGTTAACTCCAATGGTGGTCGCTAATGACCTACATGTTGATGCAACCTTAAATAAATTATAAAAAAATTAAATTTTACAAGTCCATACTTGTGTTTTTTTCATGTAGCGGCTGTGAGTAGTATCTCCAAGATGGAATTCGGCACGACTTTTTGCGTCTTTCTTGGTCCTGCCGCAAGATGTCGCATCCGTACATCAAGAAGTGCTGCAGTTATCTCAACCGTATCAAGAAGTGCTGCAGATCAAGCGACTCTAGCGGCAGGATTGTGAATGACGCAAAAAGTCCTGCCGAATTCCATCTTGGAGATACTACCCACAGCCGCCAGGTTAGAAAAAAACAAGTATAAAACTAATTATTCGACTTCGGACTTACGACAAATGCCTATTTAGAGTAAACCCTCGTTAGTATATAACTCGCTTAATACGAAGTTTGCCGTAAAACGAACAAAACTTCGGTCCCGGCAAGGGATTACGGTCATGCGGACATTTATAATACTGGGATAACACGAATTTTTATAACACGAAATCCGATTTTTCGGTCCCTTGGAATTCGTGTTGATCAGGGTTTACTGTAGTTCCATTAGGATGTTGTAGAAAATAATTGCTGATGTTTACGAATCATAAACTAGTGGTGTTAAAACTACGTATTTTCTCGCCCGAATTTTAACGCGAAATTAAGCGGAAAGTCCTCAAATTTTCGGAAAATCGTAAATTTTCAGTATAAATTGCACTTATTTTAAAATCTATCTTCAAGGAACACATCCTTCAACGAAAATACCTCTATCTTCATAATTGTAGTTGTAGGAAGACTCGGAAAAAATTTGAACTATTGCAATTTTCCAAAAATCAGGATTTTCAACGAATATGACACGCATCATTCTCTTCAACGTCCTTGACATTAACCAACAACAAATTTTAATCGAAAACGATGTTGCCATTTTTTTCAAAATTTGGAAATTGTCCCAGGGGCTTCATGTAAAGTACCCCTCTAAAGTTAAAATATTGGTATCAGGTTCAAGGAACCCGACATCAGCCAGATCAATTCAGGAATATCATTTTTGAAGAAAATTAACTGTACGGTTTAGCCGCTAGCGTTGTTCACTGACGAATAGACAGACGTTTTGCCGTGATTCGATTTTTCGGTATCATGGACCCACAAAACATGAATTCTGGTTACACCACGCGATAGATGACTTATTTGTAATTTTTTCAACTAGAATTATCCACTTTTTCTTTACCAGAGCCCTGTGATAAGAGTTTTTCTGGCGAAAATTGGCCGTTTTTCGCGCAGAATGACATAAGTTTCTCTCTACTTCGTATTTACAGTATTTACAGTGTATAAGCGACTCTGACAGTTGGGTGCGCTGTTGCCACACATTACTACGCTCCTGGCACCACCTACATGACAGATAAATGAAAGTTCGAAACATTAACACTTACTGACAGGCGACGATACGTCTTGATATCATGTTCATAACCTTCACCACAGCGAAACTTTATCGCCTCCGCGACTTCGTGTGAGTCAGATGAACGGCAACGCTGAACCCTTGCTGTGAGAAAGTAAACAAATCTCCGCAAGCTGATTGCTTCAGAGCAGGTCACATGACATACCACAGTGGCGAGAGAAGTGTCAGAGTCGCTTATACGCTGCCGGTACTGTATGTCTCGATCCAGATACGTTATGCAGTGTATATCGAGCTCCGTACTGAAGGCAATAAGAAGCAACAGCGAATCAGTAAAAAAATAATATTTTCACTCCTAATCTCGCGCACCTCCTGCACGTCCTTGCACGGTGCCTGGCCATTGGCGCAGGCCCCGTCCGCGCATGCGCGTTGGCGCTGGGACTCGCGGCGCTGGTTGCTCATTGTGTCGTCGCTTCTGCAGCCACGGGCTGGACGGGCTTCACTCTTGACCGAGTGCTAACACCAGGGCGGCAACGTAAGCACCGGCTGCGCAATGAAGAAACATACGAGAAAAAGAAAATTAATATCTAGCGAAGGGTAAAAGCACTAATAGCAGTGGCGAGTTGGGGGAGGGCAGGGGGGGGGCGGTGTGCCCCGGGTAACACCATTTTAGGGGTGACACAATTATAAAATTTTATAGTTCGAATTGTATAATTTTAATGATTTATTTAAAAATTATATTCATATTAATTTAATAGTTATACAAATAAATCACTAAGATAGCAAAGAAAAATAATGTAAAGTAAAATGCGAAACTAAGACGTGGGCCCCAATTCTTTAGTGGTTCAACACTCTCGATTTCGGTGATTACTTTATCTTATCTTATCGTTAATCTTGATACAAGTTATCTTTAATATCGTGCAAATATTCTTGAATTTTGATTAAATAATGTATAAACTATTCAGATATAGATATTTTTATATTTTATTTAAGGGGTTACACCATTATTTTTGCTCCAGGTGACACCAATTTAAGGTACGTCACTAACTAGTAGTGGCTACAGTGAAAAACATTTTCGTAGTTTTCTCAGCCAACCACACTTGACAGTGGCTTAGCACCAGAACGACAAGGTAAGCACGGGCTGCTCAACATACGGGGGTAAAAATTAAAATTAGCAAAGGGTTAAAGCATTTGTAGTGGCTACAGTTATGAATATTTTCGTAATTTTCTCAGCTAGCCACACTTGACAGTGGTCTAGCACCAGGTAGGTCAGCTACAAAGTAGGCACCGGCTGCCTAATGAAGAACATACAGGAAGAACTAGTGATGCTACCGTATTACACAGACTTTCTGGTAGTAAAGATTTCTAATTTCCTTGGTGTGGACTGGATTTACGGTCTTGCCTCATTCTCTACCCATCGGTCATCTTTCGCCACCAAAAGTACATTTCTTTAAAATTTTCTCAATTTTTCTGTTTCCCAATAGTAAAACGGAAATATTACTTTAAGAATGTTAAAAAAGAGCAAAATCTCGTCCTGTAGGGATATTTTCTTTCAAACATTTCGAGCTGTTTTTAAGAAAAAAGCGTTTAAACGTTTAGGGGTACATACAGATATCAAAAGGTAAATTTATTGGTTTTTATATATTTTCTCTTTGCTAACTTGTGTTAGCTTTCACCATAAATTTTTCACAATGTATTAATAACCATTAATGGGAATAAGAAAAACGCCAGTTTGAATAAAAAATTATAAAAAATTATGATTACAAGAATCATAATTAACAATGTAAAATGTACAATACAACAATGCTTTTTTCCACAGTTTCCCCTGTGCTCAAGTTTAACTTTAAATAATAATTTTTTGGGGAAATGTAGGTAAAACAGCAAATTTTAACATATACTGCAATCATAAAACTAGTTCTTCTAAAAACATTTTAAAAAATATTCCTTTTTTATTTACAATATTTACCCTTTTTAAAATAACTAAAAAATCGTAACTTCGACAATTTTATATGTAGAGATTTCATTGCAGTAATTGTTGTTGTAGTGCATAAGTAAATAAGTAAAACGTTCTCAGAACATTTGAAGAAGATCCATGAATTAGAAAAAAGTTATCAGGGAAACCATTTCAAAAATAGACATTTTGAGAAAACCGGTGTTAAAATTTGAAACTCATTTTACAGTACACATTAGAATAAAGTGTGTTGCTTAAAACTGGCCTGGTGCATAAGTTAATCTTTCTTATTTCTTTCTCTGTGCTTCAATAACCAATTTGAGCCTGTTTATTACTTTTTTGCCTCTTTTGTTGACAGCTTTTTTTCTCTGACGAGTACACACTTCGGGTAACCTCATTCTTCAACCATTTAATTAAATAATAATGTCCTAATGGAACTCGCAGCCTTTTTATTACTTCGTTTCTTCCACCCACGACATTACTAAAATTAACTCCATTTTTATGCCAATTTTTAGAATTCGTTTTTCAAAAACACAGCCAGTATTGGGGCACACTTTCCAAATTTTGGAATGAATTTGCATTTTGTATTTGCATTTACATTTTATGTAATGCCACCAGTATCTTTTTGGGTGGTTTGGGTCACTTAGAGACCGGTGGATTTATAGCTTCCATGGAACTTAATAACTTCCATAATAACCATTTATAACTTCCATAGAAAGTGGATTTATAGCTTCCATGACTACCACTGGTATGTTCATTTTCTGTCTGTATTTGTCAATCGTGTTTCCTAGCACTTCTTTTTAATATGGTCCGGTATCTGGTCCTTTAGGGCAAAGCAAATGCATTGCTTTCTCATCTGCTGAGCTCATGTGAACCACACGCTCCCACACAGCTTGTTTCATGTCTTCAACACAGGAACACAATTTGCTCTTATTGCATTTCCATAATAAGAAGTGTCGTAATAACTCTGTCAAGCGGGATAATAACAAAATAAATAAAAAAGAATAACAGAAAGTATAAGAAATTTCTAGTTCATACATACAGCACATTAGTATGAGAAATTTATGACTCAAAACAAGATGAAAAGGAGAATAAAAGAACAGAACAGCACGAAGAGGGGGTCTTACTTGTGGTAGATGTCGCCCGCACAATCTCACATATTTTCCATAATACATTCATAACTAATCGGCATAATGTTATTAAACAAACAGGAAAATGAAGATAATGAAACACCGATTTTTTGGTATTATTTTTTAATAATTCATTTTTTGACCCCGATAACTGTATGTACCCCCTTAATGTAAATGCTAATTTTGAATCTCCTTTTCACAGAAATCTTTTGAGTTTTCTAAAAACTTATTTCAAAGTAATTTGAGGCACTTAAACTTACAAATGCAATAGTGTTTACAAATCGCTGGAAATGTGCATATTAACGGCGTGAGAGATATTTAAAAAAATACGTTTGTGTAGCTTTTTAATAAATAAAGGAATACACCAAAATAAACTTGTCATATTCAACAGTGCAATTAGCACTACCCGTCGGAAGAGTTTGAAGAAAAAAATTGTAGTTTTTGAGAAAATGGCCGTTGAACGTTTCTGAAAATGCGGAATTTTGAGCTCATTTCAACAGAAAACTGTTGAGTTTCCGAGGAAAATTATACGTTATTTAAAACACATGTACTCATAAATAGAATAATGTAAAAAATTACCACTATCATAAATATTAACGACGCGAAAGACAAGTAAAAAAAATACAATTTCGTAATTTTTGAAAAAACAACGAATAGAGCAATGTATATGTCTTCAAATAGGGAGATAGCAATATTCCTACCAAAATTTGAAAGAAACTAGAAGAAAATCTTGTTTTTGTAATTTTTTAAATTGCGAATATTGCATGCAATATTAGGTGAAAACTACTAAAATTTTGAAAAATTTTACATGACCTTAATAAAATAACTAATTATGGACAACAAATTTCATTTGAAGGAAAAATCCCTACCTTCATGTTCACCTTTTTCTAGTTGTAGGAAGACACCGGAAAAAATCAAATTTTAGTAATTTTCAAAAATTCAGGGTTAACCGTGAAAATAGGACCTTTCCCACATATATAAATATATTTTACTTTATTCTTAAAAGATATTTAAAGAAAAAAAAATTAGTCGTTTTTGAAAAAATTTTGAAAATGTCATGCAAAGTACCCGCAAATTTTAAATGATATTTTCAAAATTTCAAAACTTCAACTAGAGCCAGATGGACAGGGGATTCATCAATTTGGAAAAACCACTACATATGGTTTAGGAGCTATAATGCTGGCCAGCTAAAAAGACCAGCTAACGTGACGTTTGAAAAATGTCAGTGTCGGATGAGAACATGTATTCATACTCGATTTAGGGAAGTTCGTTTTGTTTCGTGTTGGCAAAAGCCGTTGCCAAACTTCATGCAATTACCTTGTATATATTACCTTTACGTGGTAGAGACATTTTTTAAATTCACGTTTGCAATGAAAAAATGACTACTTCCGTAGATTCCGCCAACATTAAAGCCATTCATGTGAACTGTGCTGTGCTAGTTTGGTATTCGCATTTGGAGGTTGGCTGTTTTTTCATTAATCTGCATTTAGTGATTTCGTTTACTTTATTAATTTGGTACTAGGCGCTTTTTATTTTTATTTAATATTTACCAATTGTTTTCATCATTAATTACAGAGGAGTTAGTAGGTAGTTTTAGTAGAAAAGATTAGTTTTTTCGATTTAGTATTTTTTGTGTAAAATTAATTTTATTACATTTATAATTAATTTTTCTGAATCCAATTTACTAATAAATGAGAAATAATTAATAGGCCAATTACATTTGGGCCTATCCTTAGTATTTTGTCTTTTATGTTACAGCGAATTCAAATTTCTCATCAAAAGGGAATTGTAAATTTATTACAGGTAAGATTAATATTTTTAATTTCCAAATCTTATCTTTTAATACTGACAGGTGTAGTTTTTATAATTAAAATAGTTATTGTCTATAACCATTAATTATCATTAGTTATTCATTAATAGTAAAACACCTAATTTTATTTTTTCAACTTTTTGTATGCTTCCAGATGGAAGGGAAGTCTGTTGAAACAATTATAAACAAACAAAACACAAGAAGCTCTGACCACACCCAAAAAGACTTCTAAAAAGATCCATCCAGTTACTAACAATGACAATTTTACAAAGGAAGGAATTTCCAATAAAATATATTGTAGTTTGGTTCAGATAATAATTTAGAATTTTTAATTAGTTTGTAATTTGGAAATTTTATTAATCTTAACAATTATCAATTTGTTTTTTTGATTTATGTGAAGTACCAAAATTATATTTTTATGTAGATGTTGGTATTTCTAAATGAAAGCAGGTGATGAAGCATTAAATTTTCAAGGCGTACAGACCTCCTTAAAGCTTATAGTAATAGCACATTGTTTTACTTGTTTTGGGGAATGAAAGACAAGTAAGCCCATGTGAGTGAGAGTGAAACAATAATTTTTAAAAGAGAGCACTTCATAAGGAATTATATTATAAACTGAAGTAAACTCCAGCACACCAAATATTGTTGTCTTTAATGAAGCATTCCTATGTATATGAATGGTAATTTCTTATATTTTTTATATTAAAATTTTATATATTAAAATTGTCTTTGATACAACACACTAATTTTAATAGTGAAAATAACCATTGTCTTACTTTGAACTTTTTCACAATCATCATCAGCACTGCAAGAGCATGTTTAACTGGTGTAACTAGTATATTAATTTGTTTGTCCAGATGCTATTTTAGACAGTCATATACATATTGTAAACCAAAAAATTAATAAAAAACCATAATTTAGATTGAAATTTTATTAAAAGGTTCTGTTAATTTTTCAAATATTTTTCATTTCTCAACTTTTTGGGGAGCTTCTTCAGGAGTCTAACTTAAATATAAACAGAAATTACTAAAAATTCAATTAAAATTTTCTAACTTTTAAGATTATAGTAACACAAATTGAAATATATCATAATAAATATGTACTAGATAGAAATGAACTCACCTTAATAAATTGGCAATTTTTTAATCTAATTTTAATTTATCTAAAATTACTGCATCTTACAAGGAAGCAAATCTTTAACAATAACTTCCATTGTATCAAAGACCAAACAGAGCAGAAGAAGGGGAGAGGAAACAAATTGGTAATGGAAGAACGTTAGGAGTCATTAGATTTTTGAATTTGAATAAGAAAGGAAATCATTTTTAACTTGGAAATTTGTATAAAAAAAGTCTGTTTTATTTTTTTTCTAAAATTTGTTTTTCTTTGTTTCTAAAATTTCTATGTTTTATCTTTTATATTATGTTGCACATTGTCATAAATACTGGAAATTTGACTAGTTTCAACTTTTGTATTCATTGTGTCACTTAACTTCATATTTTAAGTTTCTGAAATCATACTGGGGTAAAACTGTTGAGAACCTAAAATTAGGTCTTCAATATGTATATGACTGTCTAAAATAAAATCTGGACAAAAAATCTAATAAAATCTTAATGACAGTCTGAAGATAGTGAAATATATTAATCTTGTACTGCTTCGAGGCCTGTTGGGAATAATTTGGCATGCATTTGTAATGGAAACTGAAGTATAATATGATCATCCTCATTTTAATTATTTAGCAAGTTAATGAGAAGGATTACTGTGATATTACTGTGTGATCATGGTGTAGTTTATAGTATTGTAGTCACAATAACAAATAGTGGAAGAGTGCAATATCATTATGCAAGTTTATATATTTACTGTGCCATTTATATTGAGAGCATGTATTCCTGTTTCAATAACTTTTACAAAATCAAAAAGTTAAATTTATTAACATAAGTATCCCTATAACATGCATTACACCCTGTTTTAATGGATATAAAATAGGTATAAAGAGAAAGGTATAAAGTCATAGTAAGAACAAGCAAGTTACTGAAGACTATTTATATTAATTATGAATTTCTTATTTTTTAAACAATGACTTACTTTTGAAAGATAATGAATAATTGAACAGCTAAATAAAATCGATGCTTTTGAATTAATATTAATATCACTGGACTGTTAGAAACAATTCCTATAAAATTACCATATGTATAAATGAATAATGTTAAATGATTGTGATATTTATTTATTTTTTTTTCAATATAAATCACTATTAGCAGATGCAACCATGAATAAGTTGATAATACTACCATCTCAAAAATCATTATTAACACAGAAGTCAGACTACAGATAACTTAATTTTGTGTTTTTCATTTCCACTTGACACACTTTAACATCTTTCACGCTTGCCTTGATTATAATGATCCCCCATTTATGTAGCTTAATTGTTCACCGAGTTAATATTCGTTTATAGATGAAAATCTTGTTTAATTCTAACGAAAAGTGATACACATTATTGTACCGTGAAGTCTTCAATCGCGTGAGGGGTGAGAGACAACAAACAAAAGAAAAGCGAGAGAGTTGATCGGAATGATAGTTTCATAAGTTGGCTATTCCGACAGGAACCCATTTAGCTGGCATAATGCGAATCTAGTGCTGCCTAATAGGCGGCCTGGACTTTAGTAGTGATGACAGCCGGACGGACAGACAGACGTACGGACCTTTAAAAAAAAGTTTTCGGTATCAGAGGACCCCTAAAACTTGTAATTCCATTGAAATATCGAAGTCGATTTTCCGCAACATTACATAACTACTTCTATATTCCGTATATACGAACGTATACGAGGAAGTAAAAATTAAAATTATCGCAGGGTAAATGTTACTAAAGCTAAGAACATTTTCGTATTTTTCTCCGCTAAACACTCTTGTAGCGGCCAAGCACAAGGGCGACAAGGTAGACACAGGCTGCCCAATGAAGAAACACAAAAAGAAGAAAATTAAAATCTAGCAAAAGGCACTAGTACTGGCTAAAGTAAAAAAAATCGTAGTTTTGTCAGCCACTCTTGTCAGTGGCCTGGAACTAGAGCGAAAAGATGTGCACCATCTACCCAAGGAAAAAACATAATAGAAAAAGAAAATTAAAATCTAGCGAAGGCTAAAAGCCCTAAAAATGGCCATTGTTAAGAACATTTTGTAGTTTTCTCAAAATATGTTAGGAACTTAAGTCGTTATGTTAAATTCAATGAGTGATAAGCATACCTCTTTCAGAATAAATCCCTTCCCGAAAATGGCCAATTTTACATTTATTCTATTTATCATTAGTTCTCAAACTCCATTTATGTTCCAGATGTAATCACTTGAAAAATACAAAATTTTGCTCTCGGTATTCGAGTCGGCAATGGCCCATTGATATTCTACCTCGTGAACGTGTTTGACATTAATAACGTCAAAAACAGTATAGGTTCATGTTATCTTACTGTTCCTGTTCGTTGGTTCGACAGCCTGGTAGGGGGGATGGCCGAGCAACGGTGACCCAATCTCTCGGCCATGGGATAAGGGGGTTCATGTGGTTAGCACGAAGACATCTCTTCACCGTCTATACTGGTCTTCATAATCTTAGGGTGGTCTTTCTCAACGTTACACACAATAGATACTGCGACGTAGTAAGGAGAACACACAGGTATAAATTGCCTCGACCGAGAATCGAACCCAGGGTTGTTTTGTGGAAAGCGAGCACACTAACCAACAAGCCACCGAGGGGGACCGTTACATTATTACAATGCCAATATTAATGAGAAGTTTTCGGCTTATTTTTTTTTTAATATGATAGAAGGAGTAAGAAATTATCTTCGTTTTAATATTCAGCACTATACTTCGAATTAAACATAGCTGCACATCAAAGTCATGAGTTGGAATTAGGGGGGTGCATTGTTATCAAATCGGGAGCTCCAATACCAAAACTTGAAGTCCTAACGAAGTTCCCGATTGGATGACAGTGTTCCCCTCTCATTTCAGGTCGTGACCTATGTTTAAATCGAAATATAAAAGGCATATACTCCACCTTCTGCAAGTGTGAAGCAAGTAGAAGCCTCCAACCGGTAGCGGTAGCTCAGTGCATCAACTGATATCACTGCAGCGCCTCTAACCGGGAGGTCCTAGGTTCGAGTCCTGACGACGGCAGGATTTTGGACACTAGCTTTTCAGTTAGGTCGAATTCAACTGCTGTCTGGAGGAGAATTCTAGCGGCCGGCTGCTCTGATCGGTAGTTTTCCGTGGTTTCTCCGATCAACACCAGGCGAATGCCGGAGCAGTACCCTACCAAACGGGCCACGGAACGCGCGCGCGATCTGTCCTTCCTCTTCCTTGTCCAATTCTCTCCCCTTACACACACACTTACACTAACATGCACTACACTACCACATATTCCGGGAGACCGGTCGAGAGCTAAGACCTTGTCCCGACTGGGGCGGTGCCCCATTGGTGAGTGAGTCCTGGTTAGGGGGAAACCCCACTAGCCGACGGTAGGTCGGCGCCGGATCTCGCCATCCAGCGGGGGAAGATCACCGCCATCTCCCGAGAGAGAAAAACCATCACTACACTAACGGGACTAATGACCGAAGTAGTTGACGCGCCCGGAAACACGAAAAAATCAATCAATCAATCAAAAAAAGCCTCCAAATCCTATGATTAAATGTGCTTGGAATGGCCTCTACTGTGCTGTCGTTCGTTACCACATTCTTGTACATAGAATACACGAATATCAATTCTCAATTGAAAAATTGTTTTAATGTTTCATTCTAGATCAATTTTCAAGACACGAACTGTACGGATGTCTCGGGCGGATTGCAGATGTAAGACTGTAAGGAACGAATTTCTGGAAGAAGAAGAGGGAGATGTAGACATCTCGAATGGATGGAGTGCGTGGATTTCTAAGATAGGCATACACAGAGAAGAGAAGATTGACTAACCTGTCTGACTTCGTAAAACTCTCACCGCTACTACCGACTGGGGTTAACTCAAATCCATCATTTTGACTGACTCTAACCGGGAGATCCTAGATGTCGAGTCCCAACGTTGGCGGTTTTTCGACGCTAGCTAGAATTCAAGGGTTCTTTGGAGGAGAATTCTAGCGAGCGAGCCAATTCTAGCGGTTCCAATCATGGTTTCTCCGATTAATTCCAGAGAAGCAATATCCAAAGAAAGTAACCACAGTTCGCGCACGATATTTCCTTCCTCTTTCTTGCTCTAACCTTTTCCCTTATTCACACAAACACACACACTTACATGCATTACACTACAACACATGGACCGGGAGCGGTAGCTCAGTGCATCAACTGATGCACTTTTCGACACTAGCTTTTCAGCTACATCGAATTCAGTTGCTGTCTGGAGGAGAATTCTGCCGGCTGCTCTGATCGGTAGCTTTCCGTGGTTTCTCCGATTAAAACCAGGCGAATGCCGGAGCAGTACCCTAACAAACGGGCTACGGACCGCGCGCGATCTGTCCTTCCTCTTCCTTGTCCCATCCTCTCCCCTTACACACACACACTTACACTAATATGCACTACACTACCACATATTCCGGGAAACCGGTCGGGAGCTTAGAGCTTGTCCCGGCTGGAGCGGTGCCCCGCTGGTGGGAGAGTCCTGGTTAGGGGGAAACCCCACTACCCGACGGTAGGTTGGCGCCGAATCTCGCCATCCAGCGGGGGAAGATCACCGCCATCTCCCGAGAAAAACATGCACTACATTAACGGGACTAATGACCACGGCAGTTGACGTGCCCGGAAAGACGAAAAAATCAATCAATCAAAAAATACAACACATGGGAGACCAATCGGGAGCTAAAGCTTGGCCCGGATGGCAGAGAGATGTCTGGAGGGGGAAATCTCCTGCACGCCGACATGTAGGTCGGCGTCGGATCTCACCAACCACAGGAGAATTGATTGATTGTGATTCAACTATCGAGTTCATTAGCCCCGTAAATGTAGTGCGTGCTTTTTTCATTGGGAGGTGGCGGTGATCTTCCTCCATTGAATGGCGAGATCCGGCACCGACCTTCCGTCGACTAGCGGGGTTTTCCTCAAGCAAGTATCTCGCACCAGCGGGGCACCACCCCAGCCGGGACAAGTTCTGAGTCCCCAACCGGTCTCCCGGAATATGTGGTAGTGTAGTGCATGTTAATGTGAGTGTGTAATGGATGAGGATAGGACAAGGAAGAGGTAGGAAAGATCGCCCGCGGTCCGTGGCCCGTTTGTTAGGGTACTGCTCCGGCATTCGCATGATGTTGATCGGAGAAACCACGGAAAACTACCGATCAGAGCAGCCGGCCGCTAGAATTTTCCTCCAGTCAGTGACTGAATTCGACCTAGCTGAAAAGTCAGTGTCGAAAAACAAGCCGCTGTCAGGACTCGAACTTAGGACCTCCCAGTCAGAGACACTGTAGTGACATAAGTTGATGTACTGAGCCACCACTCCCGATCCAAAACAGGAAGAACACCGCCGCCTTCCATTATTAAACATTCACTACAGTAACGGGACTATGTAATGACCATAGTAGTTCACGTGCCCGGAAACATCAGTGAATCACCGCTGCCACTTGCTTGACTATTATCACATCGGGCAAAATTGCGGTAGGGGCAGATTCACAAATGGCGTGAGGCAGGCTTGTCTGGCTTGTTTATTGGTTGAATCGAATTCAGTTATTACTTCAAATTCATATTAGCGTTTTTAATATTATACCGTTTAAAATTATTTGAACCTCAGCAAAACGCATGTTTTTCTTACTTCTTGAAAGTGCTGATAGCTCTCCCATGTTCATGGTAACTTCTTTCTCTGAAGCTTCAGTGCTCTGGATGTTCTCAAAGGCAGATCCTTCACTTTAGCGTCATACTTCCATGGTCCAATCTGTAAACTATCAAAATATTATTAGCATCTGATCACCGATCATGTGAGGTACAGGAAGCGTAATGACAATCTAGAATTTAAAAACAAGTGGCATACAAAATTACGAATATTTAACAACAACGTTACTCAACGATGTATGAAATATTGGAACGATCTATAGAAATTATATTAATTCCGTACTTTAAACTCAATATTGCTTTGGAAATGTTAAATGCTCTTGATGAGGAAAAAATATTCTAAAGTAGAAAATTGTTTACTTCGACCTTGAAAATTGAGAATGGTTTTTATCTTAATATTTGTTTCAGATTTTAGTTCATAAAGCAATTGTATTACATAATTCAATTTATAGTGATGGGTTTTTCCCTTTTGAAGTGTGTTCGTAAAAAGAGGAGGGATCTCAATACGTTGTGAGAGGGTAAGAAACGTCTCCCAGTGGTATATATTAATCAGATCATATAAAAAACATACCTCAAGCTACATATATCAATTTAAAAATCTGCAAGAAATCTTCGGATTCCATTATTTGTTTAACAGAGTGTTCAGTGGTTTGGCAACTTCATCTTCCATCTGCATCAACACACAGATGCATATCTTCGAAAAACAGGAGCACCAGCACAGATTCTGTAGCACTGAATCATTTTTAGAAAAAAATCGTTTCAATTAGATATAATCGGTACTTATACAATTAAACTAAAGTACTGATAAATATAGCCTATTTCGTGAAACCAGCACATCAATGCTCATTTCGCGAAATAGGCTGATCTAAGAATAATTTCATTAAGCAAGCCATTTCACTGAAAAATCCCTGAGCAGCATAAAGTTTCTCTGTCGGTCCATGAATAAAATTTTCTTCTTCAAATATGCTACATATTGCAGGGTAAATCAAGGCCTACTGCAGCTCCAGACGAGGCTCTCCCGAAGCATGACAGCTGTTGTTCCTTTTACGGTCGCCGATGCAATTTGTTTACATTATTTCACTGCCTTATAGATCCTTGCTGTGTAAAGTGCTGGCCAGCTAAAAAGATCAGTTAACGTGACAACTTTTGAAAAATATCACTGTGGGATGAGAACGTATATTATTATTCGATTAAGGGTAATTTCATTTCGTATTGTGATGGTAAAAACCGTTACCAACTATCACACAATTGCGATGTGTATATTACGTTTACGAGCAGTAACGTTTTTTAAATATAAGTTTGCAACGAAAAAATGACTACTTCGTTGATTCTGCCAACATTATAGCCATTCATCTCAATTTTGCTGGGCTAGTTTGGTATTGTTACCAGCGATTTGCTTTTTTCAATTCGCTGCTTTCTTTAAAACTGCAGTTAGTGCTTTAATTTAATTTATTAATTTAGAACTCTTCGTTTTTGATTTTTATTGATTCTTTTTCAATTCTTTCCGTCTGTAATCATAGTAAAGTTACTTGAAATAGTTTTAGTAGTAAAATCTAGTTATTCCAATTTATTATTTCCCCCGAACATTTTCAAAATTTTCTCAAAAACGCTCCAAATTTTTTCTTTCAATTTCTTGTAAGATAAGAGTAAAATACACTTATAAATGTGACACAGGTCCGTTTTTCACTCTTAACTATGAATTTTCTAACTAAGGTTGAATTTTCCGTTTCATTAAATTTATTGTAACAAGAGAGTAAAATACACGTATAAAGGTGGCATATGTCCAATTTTCACGGTTAATCCTAAATTTTCGAAAATTACAAATGTTTGATTTTTTCGGCGTTTTCCTACCACTATGAAATTAAAGATAGAGGTTTTTTCCTTCAAATGAAATTTGTTTTCCATAATTAGTTCTTTCGTTAAGGTCATGTTCATTTTATTGAAATGAAATGAATTGACGAGAGCCGACAGCTGGCAAACGTTGCAAAAAGACAGCATGACTGCGAATATTGCGTGTTCATATACGATATTAAACTAAATGGCTTTGTAGAAAAATGATAAATTATTGTACTTAGTAAACTATAAAGCTCAAAAAAATTGTATTTTAAATTTATTATATGATAGTTTTAGTAGTGGAAGAAAACATTTTTAAGTTATTAAACAGTATGTCTGTTCCATGTGTTCCATAATTATATATCAAATCTGGATGAATTTTAATTTAAACATTACATTTAATGACGAATTATATTAATCCCTCTTTAATGTAATAGTACTAAATTTTGTGTACTGATTTACATTCAGTCTACATTGATTATAATTTAAGCATTAAATTTAATATACAAGTACATCCCCTTAATGTACACGGTACATTGATTTTCATGTACCGCCGTATATTAAATCTACATTGATTTTAATTTACGCATTAACTTTAATGTACAAGTACATTAATCACTCTTTAACGCGCAAAGTACATTAATATTAATGAAAAGTCGTACATTGAATATACATTAAATTTAATGTAATTTCTGACAGTGTACGCATATTAGTTCGTCAATACGTACGTAACCAAAAAAGTAAAAAGTAGAACTTAATTTGAAGATTTACATTGTATTAATACATTACAAGGCATTTGACAATGCAGTGTGATTCTGATAAGAATATTTGTGAAGGCTATTTACGCTATCTCCGGGTGAAGTTGTAGTTTCGAGAGTGAAGGCGTGAGGGGGCAATAAGACTCTTAAAGATAATGAAAGAGATTAAGAACTTACATTGAATCTTTACATTGGATGAATTCTTTACAAGGAATATGATAATACAGTGAGGTGTTGGTAAGAATATTTGTGAAGGCTTCTTACCCTATGTCCGGGTGAAGTGTTCGTTGTTGGTGAAGGGCCTGTTTCTAGCCAGGTCCGGGGGGGGCGGGGCAAGGGGTGTTGGAAAGACCCTTGCTGATGCAGCCCAGCTCCGCGCTGATGTTCCAGGGAGTGGTCAACCTCCGTGTGGGTGGCGCCCCTCTGCCGCTCGCCCAGCAGGGAGAAGGCGAGCGCTCCAGTCTCCAGCCGGACGGCGTTGGCGGCGGCGAACGACGGCAGGGCGAACGGAAACACTTCCGTCGTTCTACCAGCGGACAGACGAGCGTTTTGATCTTGTGGGAAGACACCACCTCTGCCAGCGGGAGGGGTTGCCTGGTCATTGTTCGCTTGTTGCCTTCTGGCTTTTGGAATGGATCTGTGACGTGCCACGCCGGCGAGCGCGTGTTGGATCCTGGCAAGAGGTGGTCGTGTGGGTGAGCGTGAAGTCCTGTCCCGGGCTGTGCCAGCGGTGGGAGGTGGAAAGACGGAGCGGTGCGAGTGCATTCCGCGAGGGGCTGCAGAGGATGAATCTGGGGGTGTCAATTGATTTGATTTGATTTTTTCGTTTTTCCGGGCACATCAACTGCTTTGGTCATTAGTCCCGTTAGTGTAGTGCATGTTTTTTCTCGGGAGATGGTGAGCTTCCTCCGCTGGATGGCGAGATCCGGCGCCGACCTACCGTCGGCTAGTGGGGTTTTCCCCTAACCAGGACTCTCCGACCAGCGGGGCACCGCCCAAGCCGGGACAAGCTCTAAGCTCCCGACCGGTCTTCTGGAATATGTGGTAGTGTAGTGCATATTACTGTAAGTGTGTGTGTAAGGGGAGAGGATAAGACAGGGAAGAGGAAGAACAGATCGCGCGCGGTCCGTGGCCCGTTTGGTAGGGTACTGCTCCGACATTCGCCTGGTGTTGATCGGAGAAACCACGGAAAACTACCGATCTGAGCAGCCGGCCGCTGGAATTCTCCTCCAGACAGCGACTGAATTCGACCTAGCTGAAAAGCTGTTGTCGAAAATCCTGCCGCCGTGGGGAGTGGGAACCTAGGACCTCCCGGTCAGAGGCGCTTCAGTGACATCAGTTGATGCACTGAGCCACCGCTCCCGGTTGGGGGCGTCAAGGACTCGGGCAGGAGGGCGGGAGGAGCCTTCGCCTGCGATCGCGCTGCCACGGTCGTGGTCGTGGCTGAGGCGTGACTCATAGGGGCCGTGGTCACAGACGACGTCAACGTCGGGTTGAATTCTTCTGGTGAGACCGATTCGTTTGAATCCACTTCTGCAGTGTAAAGAAATCTTCCCCCTTGCAAGTCATCCGGTCTTTCTCTTTAATTCTCAATAATTAATAAAATTTCCGCTATATATTCAAGCCTCTTTAAGTAAATGTTCATTCGAAATATTTCCGTTGTGAGTGCGTCTCCTGCTCGTATTCTCACACTTCTAACCTTTTCAAATTTTGTAAAGCTCTTCTCTAGATTTTTTCTAACACTCACACCCGGAGCGGTAGCTCAGTGCATCAACTGATGTCACTGCAGCGCCTCTGACCAGGAAGTCCTAGTTTCGAGTCCTGACGGCGGCAGGATTTTCGACACTAGCTTTTCAGCTACGTCGAATTCAGTCGCTGTCTGGAGGAGAATTCTAGCCGCTGGCTGCTCTGATCGGTAGTTTTCCGTGGTTTCTCCGATCAACACCAGGCGTATGCCGGAACAGTACCCTAACAAACGGGCCACGGACCGCGCGCGATCTTTGCTTCCTCTTCCTTGTCCTATCCTCTCCCCTTACACACACTTACACTAACATGGACTACACTACCACATATCCCGGGAGACCAGTCGGGAGTTTAGAGCTTGTCCCGGCTGGGGCGGTGCCTCGCTGGTGGGAGAATCCTTTTGAACTAATGTGCATTATTTATATGTTGCACTGCGGTACCATGGCAACCAGCGTCTATTTGCTAATAAAATGTTATTTTAATGAAATTCGCTGTATTTCATATTGGTGACAATCTGGTATGTCACAGTATGCATGTAAATTAACTTATAGATGTAAAAGGAAAGGCCATCAATTCTATATTTCATAGAGCTGCTATTCTTCAATTTCATCATGATTTTAATTAAGCTTGCTATAGTCTAAATTTTCATTACAAAATTATGAGTATAAACAATACTCTTGAAAATAATGTTTTAAGAGATAACATTTCTTACATTCTAGCTTTATAAACACACTGATAGGCAAACATTCACCAGTTGGTGAGTTACAAGGACAATAGGGAGTAAAATGGGTCAAGATCAAGTTAGCCAACATTTGTGAAATTAATGAAAATCATATGTCCTTATAATCACTGATAATGACCCCTTAAACAAGTTTGGCATCATTGATTCAAACAATCATTCAAAAATCTGAACAGACAATACATGAAAATATTTTCTTAGTAATTGAAAAACTGTTCAATACCCGTATCAAATGTTGAGTAATGCTGGTTTATGATCTACCTTTGGATTTTTATCCACCATCCAAGGAGCAACTAGCTATACATTTGGACAAATATGTAGTCTGAAATATTGAAATATAGGTGAAACCTACTAGGTCCAAAAACTCTGCTGTTAGATAAATATAGTTGAAGTAGAATCAGGTCATTTTTACTTAGTTCATTACTTGTACCAGATAGGTAAAACCTGTTTCTTTTAAGCAGTTTAATATGTAATGTTACTTTATTGAGGAAAGCAAAAAAAATATAGTTTTTGTGGGCTGTTTGTGCAGATGCAAGTTTCTTGTTTATTTATAAATCTTATCAATAATATTAATTTATATTATACTTTAATTGCAATTTTGATAATGGGCTGAAATTTCACATGTGTTGATAGCTAGCATGCCATTTATAATGATAAAATATTAAAGAAGTAATGGTCACTAGTTACATTTAGACAATTTTCTAAATTTAGTACTGGGGGGATACCCCTTTGGTGGAATAGATAAAACCGTCTGCGTCGGTTTTATCTATCCAGGCCAGGAAGTTCACCGTTACCTCCCGAAAAAACATTTACTACACTTACGGAACATTTACTACACTTCGGGGGTTGACGCGCCCGGAATCACTATCAATCAACCTAACAACACTCAGTCCGACTGGGGACAACTGTAGCTGCGGAAGTGTTCAGCCGATTTTCTCCAAAATTGATACTGAACGGACTGGAGTCTTTGTTAGTTTCTAACTGATATTTTGATTGTTGGTTTTTTTTTACATGAATCAGTCATTTACATTTTCTGCTTTTGCCCGAGTTCGATTAATATGGCTTCTGTGTGGGGTAGTAATATGAGTGGCGACAAGTTAAATCTGAGGATATGAAATCTGGTCTCGGAGCGGAAAAAAATTTTCATGGTTAAAAACACTTTTGTTGGTTAATGTGGTAGTATAACATTCGTAGCATTTAGAAACAATGCGAGAAAGTATATGCTTTGGAATCACTACTAGTTTTTTCTTTGGTCTAAGCCAGTTATATGGACTTGCCACATATTATTGGACATCTACCGCCGTCCAAAATATGTTTTTGAAATTCTGTCAGTTTTTCGGTTTCCTAATGTTACAAAAGATATATTATTTAACTAATATTATAGAAGAGTAAAACCTCGTCCTATATGACAATTTTCGTTGAAAAATGTGCAGTCGTTTTTAAGAGAATGGCCTTTAAACATCATTGTGAATGCAAACTTTGAGGCTCTTTTTCACAGAAAATTTTTTAGTTTTCAGAAAACTTCATATGAAATTATTCAAAGCACTTCAACTTACAAATGCAAAAATGTTCACAAATGTCTGCAAATGTGCATCATAACGGAGTGAGAGATATTTCAAAAATACTACATTTGTGTAATTAAAGAGAATACAGCAAAATTAATCTTAAGTCATCTTAAACAGTGCAATTAGAACTGTACGTACTAAGTACTATACGTACTAAAAGTTTCAAGAAAACATTTGGAGCGGTTTTTTGAGAAAGTGGCGTTAGAGCGATTCTGATAATGCAAAATTTTGAACACGTTTACTCAGAAAACTTATGAGTTTTCGAGAAACTTTGTAAGACATCATCTAATGTACACACTCTTCAATGAATCTTAATTAAACGGGGAAAATGAAAGTATTAACGACGTGAGAGAGTCGACAAAAAAATTTATTTTTGTATTTTTTGGACAAAAAAATTAGAGCAATATGGCAGTTATGTCTTCTCATAGAGTGCATTTAGCTCAAGCCAAAAATTGTTTAAAGAGAAAATTTGTAGGCGTTTTTGAGAAATTCTTGTTTTTGTTATTTCTTAGAATTGCACATATTACACGCAATATTGCACAAAAACTACTCAAATTTTCAAAAATTGTACATGATCTCATTGAAAGAACTAAGTATAGAGAAAAAAATTTACTTGAAGGAAAAATCTCTATCTTCATTTTTGTACATGTAGGAAGACGCATGTAGTCTTTTGCAATTTTCATTAATTCAGAGTTATCATTGAGAATCAAACCCATGAAATCTTTATAAGAGTATTTCGATCTATTCTTACAATAAATTAAAGGAAAAAATTTGAAGCGAATTTTGAGAAAATTTTGAAAATGTCTCAGGGGCTTCATGTAAAGTTCCCCAAAAATTCATGAATGTTTTTTAAATACGCAGAGCATCTTCTCAGGACAGATGCACAGGAATTTATTCAGTTTGGAAAAAATAGTATGCATGGTTTAAGCGCTAGTGTTGTTCACATACACCAGACAGTCAGACAGAAACACGGAAGGAAAGACAGACGGACGGAAAATCAAACGGACGGACGGACGTTTTGAAAAAAAAAGACATGTTCGGTATCAGGGGACCCAAAAACGTGTATTTACGTTGAAATCACGAAATCAGTTTTCTGCAGCATTACATAACCTACTCTATACTAAGTATATTACTCCGTAAAAACGAAGTATGTATACGAGAAAGTAATAATTGTGCAAAAAATCGCCTTTAATGTAAATATTACCGACGTGAGAGACAACTCAAACAAATTTCAGTTTTGAAAAATCAAAACAATAGGGCAATATGGCGTCTATTTCATGGTATAGGGTTTGTTTGGCACTAAAGAAATAATTTGGAACCGTTTTTGAAAAAATATTGTTTTTGTAATGTTCTAAAATTGCAAATATTGCACCCACTATTGCAAGAAAACTACTAAAATTTCCCAAAATTCTACATGAAGTTATTGAAAGAACTATTTACACACAATTTTTTTTCAAGAATTATCTCTTACTTGATTTTGGTAGTTGTACGAAGACGCTGAAAAAATTTACACTTTTGCAGTTTTCGAAAATTCAGAAATAACCGTGAACATCAAACCTATGCCACTTTAATAGGTCTTTTTTACTATATTCTTACAAGAAATTTAAACAAATAATTTGGAGACCTTTTGAGAAAAATTTGAAAATGTCTGGGTGGCTGCATGTAAATTACCCCGAAATCTTAAAAAGGTTTTTCAAAATCTCATAGCTACAACTACAATGAGATCGACAAGGGTTTCTTAAATTTTAAAAAGAATGTACTTGTGGTTTCGGCGCTAGTAGTGTTCACAGACGGACGGCTAGACAGACAGATGGGCGGACGTTTTGCTTCCAATTGTTATTGGCATGAAGGAGAACAGAGATGCTTAGAAAACAGATTCTGGCTACTCCACGTGTTAGAGGATGTTTTCCTCTTAATTTAGCAACACGTTTTATGCACATTTTCGTCACCTGAGCCCGGCAATAATTTTTTTCGCTGAAAATCCGTTGTTTTTTCGTGCAGCATAACATAACTTTCTCTATATTACGTATATTGCTCCCTATATAGGTACGTATACGAGAAACTAAACTAGAGGTGGTACAGGTACATATACAAGAATTGTACAGATTTTCTCGTAGTAAAGTTTTCTAATTTTGCTAGTGTGGACTGGTACTGTACAGTCTTGTCCCTCCTTCTTGCCTGCTTCCATCTATTGCGGCACAAAGAATTTTTTTTTTTTTTAATTTTCGCAACTATTTGTTTTCCAAACGGTGGAATCTAACCAAATGGTTGACACCCGATGATGGCAGAATTTTCGACACTAACTAGAGAGCTAAGTCTAAAATTCAGTCGCAGTCCAGAAGAATATTCTAGAGGCCGGGTGCTCTGTTAGGTAGATATTTGCCGTTTGTCCGATCCACTCCTGAGGTATATTGGAGCACCCTAATTAACAGACCTTGGAACGCGTGCGATATTCCCTTGCACTTACTTGTCCGATACTAACCCCATACCACACCTTTCACCTACATACATTACACAACAACGCATAAATTGCACCACTCATCTCGGGAGACTAGTTAGACAGCTACCTTGGATTCAGGCGTGTTCCGACGGTCAATTTTAGTGACCGTCAGGTGTGATCCGTAGTTTCCCTTTGTTTCGCCAATCAACACCAGGGGAAAACCAGAGCTATACCCTAACAACAGACTGAACGATATCTTTCGTTCATCTTACTTAATCCGGTTCCCAAGCATTAACTACATAAATGATTACATGCGTTACTCTACCACAGATGTACGGAGACCAGTCGGGAAATAAGAGTTTGACCTGGCCGGATGCCTCGCGGGTGGCCGATTCCTTAAAGGGAAAACCACGCAAACCAAGGAGTAGGTCGGCGGCGTATCTCCCCATCCAGGCAGAAAATCACCGCTACCTCCCGAGAAGACACCCTGCACATCACTAACGGGACAGATGACCATGTCGGTTGACGAGTCTCGAAACACGAAATACTCAAACAATCAATCGAAAAGTCAGAGGAAACAGTGAAAATTGGGTCTGTGCCATCTCCATTGTTTCCTAAAATAAGAGCAAAACAATTAAACATGACACGGATTCAATAATTTTTTATGAACTCTCTGAATTTTCGAAAATTGTAAAACAAAATACAATTCTATAAAGTATGTGCTGATGTAGCATCATTTATTTAAACTGATTTTTTATTTTCAAACGATCAATTTGATTGTATGATTACAGAACATTATTTACAATTTTTTTCTGAAAGATCGCTTTAAAAACTTTTGGTAAATGTTCAACATGAAATAGCTGATCATAAATTAAAATTCAACAACCTTTTAACAACCTTGGTTTCTTCAGTTTGTGCCTCTACCGCAATGTCGTCTGTGAGTGCTAGACACATCATTTCCATTGTGTCCGTATTGGAGCCATCCATTTCGTAATTCTTACATTCTTTTGGCTCCAACCTCACTTTTCAGGCACTTACTTCTTCTTTTTGCGCTATTTTACTACCTCTCTCCCTTCAGAATCACTCATAGAACATGCGCATATATCCGCAAATTTATTGTCATCTGATTCGCTTTTTAATTGCAATTCCTACTGCTTGTACTTTTCAATATCATCTACACACATGTTGCCTTCGAACGCGTCCCAACGAATATGCATGTTTCTTCTTCCACTGGCCTCCATCATTCCAAGCAAATGCTTCATCAACCGCGCCACTAAACGAAACCCCAGTGGTCTTCATTACCTCCCATACTGAACGACGCCTATGTCGTCTTCATCACACACTCATTCTACATCTCCTATGATGTCAACTTCACCCCCTCATTGGACGATGACTATGTCGTCATCACTCCCTCATTGGACAATAACTTTGCCATCTTTATCAACCCCCATTGGACGACGCTACTGTCTTCTTCTTCAACCCGCCATTTGACGATGATTCTGCCGTCTTCATCAGCCCCTCATCGGACGACACTACTGCCGTTTTCACCCCCCCTTCATGGGACAAATCCTCCGTTGTCCTCATCAACCCGTCATTGGACGACTCTTCAGTAGTCTTCATCAAGTTGCCATTTGACGATGATTCTGCCGTCTTCATCAGCCCCTCATCGGACCACACTACTGCCGTTTTCATCCCCCCTTCATGGGACAAACCTTCTGTTGTCCTCATCAGCCCCTCATTTGACGACTCTTCAGTAGTCCTCATCAACCCCCCATTGGACGATTCTTATACCGTCTTCATCAGCCCCTCATCGGACGACACTACTGCCGTTTTCATCCCCCCCTTCATATGACAAACCTTCTGTTGTCCTCATCAACCCCTCATTGGACGACTCTTCAGTAGTCCTCATCAACCCCCCATTGGGCGATTCTTATACCGTCTTCATCAGCCCCTCATCGGAGGACATTACTGCCGTTTTCACCACCCCCCTTCATGGGACAAATCCTCTAATGTCCTCATCAACCTAGTTCTCGTCGGAAGCGTCTACACATTTGTCATGTTCGTCATTTTCGTCGTCGTTGCCGTTGTCGTGGTCGTGGTCGTCGTCGCCGTCGCTGTCGTCGTCGTCGCCGTCGTCGTCGTCGTCAACAAGTCTTACTCCTCCTCTATATCCTCCCAGTCAGCGTCGTCGCCGTCGTCGTCGTCATCTGCAAATAGCAAGAAACACATGTGTGGGTATATATATTTTTATATAAACACATCACTAAAGGTATTAAGATTTCAGAAGAAATGTTTTTATACTTTTTACTCTCGGCAGACAACGCGTTAATATTCCAGGAAGCAGAAGATGATTAACAGTATGCATTTAAATCTTAAATCATTTAATGATTTACAGTATGCATTTAACCACTTAAATCATTTTTATGTTAAAAATACGATGTTGAAATTTCGAGGGAAAACACAAGTGATGGCATTTTGGGGAAAAAATCTAATACGATTCAAAAGAATTTTGGATAAAATATATTTGGAGCATGTTTCGAGTTTCAGCTATTTAGGTTGTCAAGTTCATCAAGATATCAGTAAAGACATGAACATTCATCTGGCAAGTTTCTAAAGAATTTGTGGTAATATACATAATACATTAAAACATAAGATAAGGCCAGATACAAGGATAAATTTTTAATTGGACTATGGCTTTTCGAATTCTTCCGTACGGCAGCGTGAGTTGGGTACTAACAAAAATAACCCTAAGTAAAATACACGCCACTGAAATAAAGTTTCTGAGAACGCTAGTCTGCACGAAAGAAGATCATATTCGTAACAAGAGGATTAGGGAAAAACTACTTGCCGAAGAAATTGGAAGCAAAATAACAAAATACCGAAAAAACTGGTGTGAACATAGGTAAAGAATGGATAATACATGACTACCTAAATTATCATTATTTACCAACCGTATGGAAGAAGAGACGTGAGCAGACCCAAAAAACGATGGAAGGAAAAATTGTGAAGACGGAACAGTCTTAAGATTAGTCCATGAAGTGCAGAAAAAGAAGAAGATTTTTCTGTTTTAAATAAATATTAATAAATTATAAATTCCGATTCGCAGAAAAAATGTTTGTTATTATTAATCTTATTTTTATTATTATTATTATTATTATTATTATTATTATCATTATTATTATTATTATTATTATTATTATTATCATTATTATTATCATTATTATTATTATTATTATTATTATTATTATTATTATTGAATAGGATACTTTAAAAATTATTAACTAATAAAATACAATAAAAATCAATTTCTCAATTTATTCTGATACGTATGTCACTAAAAAGTATTTTATCAAGTGCATCAAGACCTTCGCTATCAATTCGCCGTAGCCGATTACAGTAAATCGTTAGAGCAGGCCGATCGGGAACTTTAAGCTCTTGAGTAGCCCGCTGATTGAATACGCATATTTTCAACCTTTGTGGCACTGTGGGCCCTTCCCTACGAGATATTACATTGCTGCCGGGGCTTCTTTAATCATTTTCTCGGGGAAATTGAAAGAATATCCCGATTTTTCTCATGTTTTCGCTGCGTGAGCAGTGTGTTTTTGTGACAACAAATGTGCTCCAGAAATGCACAGATGTTTTATACTTGCTGTTTTAAATATGCATCAAAAAGTATTAATTCCAGATCCGCAGAACAAATTATTATTATTATTATTATTATTATTATTATTATTATTATTATTATTATTATTATTATTATTATTATTAGTATTATTATTAGTATTATTGTTATAAATAATAACATATAATACATTTTTTTATTGAAATAATATTACTTTTAAAATAAAAGTAGTTTTGAAATGGTGGGCTTAGTAGTCAGTTACTAATAATCACTGGTGAAAGTATCAGTGAATGATAGTCAATGTTTAATGATGCATCACAGTCCTGCACATCATTCCCATTATTTAACCTTAACATAAAGGTTTTGGAATTCCGTGCAATTAAAATAATAAAGGTAGTTAGGTAATCCATAAAGGTGGAAAGGAAATAGTGTATTATAAATGTTGAAAAGGAAATTATGAATTATACATTGGTTTTGGAAACAAACCAACGTCTCAAAAAATGTTCAAAATTTCTTCCATTTGCTAACAAATAAGCATTAACTCGCTTGAGAACATTTGCTGCAACCCGATGTAAAGTTTGTTCATCAACCATGCGAATCGCTCCCTCCATGCTTCTTTGGAGCTGTTCGAGATTAGTAGATTTGTTTGCAGAAACTTTACTTTTGATTCATCCCCAAAGCTAATAATCTGGTGGTGAAAATCAGGTGTACGAAGTGGCCACAAACCTCGAGAAATTATTCTCTTCCCAAAAAACTCTTTCGGAAATTATATTGTCGAGTTGGCAGTATGTGATGTCGCCCCATCCCGCTGAAACCAACAATTTCTCTCATTCTTTTTAAGAAAGGATAGAAAATTTATAAGTATATTCTAATATGTATGAAGGTGTGAATAAGACGCGGCCTGTTTTGTTTCGAGCAGGTATGACCACATCACAGGAAGGGGATGAGTGAAACGAAGGGGGCGGTGGTGAATGGAGTGTCGCTGAAATGAAGTCGATAGAGCTGTCCCAGATGCCGAATTGCAAAACTATCACTTGTCTCTCCGTGCCTTGAACAGCAGGGTTGCGTTTTATACTGATCACCCGGTGTGTGTGTGTGTGTGTGTGTATAATATTTAAAAATTGATTAAGCTCTCTTAATAACACTAAAAATAATTTGTCACTTCCTTCGCCAGTAGCAATAGATAAGTAGTTTTACAATGAGCCAATGCATTTTAGAATTAATAATTGGAAGTAGATAAACCGTTTGTGCTGTTGTGAGCGAAGAGATGAAATAATAAGACGTGTGTACCTCCACTCAGATAGTTCAGATAGAACGCTCCCATCACGTGGCCCAGAACTAGACCGCAGTGGAACATCCTTCCGCCTTCTGCCAGCGCCCTCTAGCAAGCTGCCTTCTCTGGAATCGGGGCTGTCTCTAGGGTTACCACTCCGGCCAAGAATGACGATGCGCGACAACTGAAATGGAAGCCAACCCAGTCAGTTTTGAATTACATTTCTGTTGATGTGAAGTGAATTATTAAACTGTTAGATCTTATTTGTAGGTATTTTATGCTTTGAGAAATTAAAATGGTAGACTGATGTTTTTTAGAACAGATTAACTTTCTCTATACTACGTATATGACTCCGTATATATGTGTGTATACAAGAAAGTGAAAATTGGTACTAGTCTCGTTTCTGGTTAACTTTTCGAAAATTGGAATATTTTAACATTCAAAAATTACAAAATTGAAGATAAGGTTTCTTTCCAAATAAAATCTCTTCAGAAAAATCAGCTCTTTAAGGTAGTGGTATATTAATTGTTCCGCAAAGATGTTAAAAATGGCATCTCTGCTTGCTCATGGACAGCTTGCTTGCTATTTTTTCGCGGTAAGT
>BLKR01000023.1:1065712-1241654 GCA_011170035.1 Teleogryllus occipitalis | reverse complement strand
GACTTGTATTTACTATGCTAATTAATTTTTACTTCTTTCATTTACAAGGAGGGTGTTGTCGCAAGCGTTACGTAAAAATTTAGGGAGAGGTTCAAGCGCGTGTTACCGGTGCGTTACAAGGGAGAGAGGGGGTATTGAATACTCCGAATTTGCGTTACGTAATTTTTGGACGGCCTCTAAGGCAAGAGTTCTAGCTTAGAGAAAACGGAAAACATTGGAAATAATAGTAAATGGTTTTATCTGTATTTAATAATAATAATAATAATAATAATAATAGCAGAATGTTAATATAAGAATGTAATATTTATTTGTATGGTCTTTAAATTTAAAATGATTGATGCTAAAAACAGAACAAATTTTCTCGTATTATTTCTAAATTTGCAAGTTTCGAAAATACAGAGTTTGCCGAAAATGGGACTAGCACCATCTTTTTTACCGTCTCTTGATATATACGAATAGAAAATTTAAAGAAAAAAATGGTACCTTTTTAGAAAAACAATGGTTTAAAAAATTTTTTAAATGTCTATATTTCGCACAAAATTACCGGAAAAATGCTCATATTTTCGAAAAATTTTACATGGCATTATTTCAAGATCGATGTTGAAGAAACAGATTGCATTAAGAAAAAAATATTTATCTTCATATTATATTTGTAGGAAGACGCCCCCAAAAATGAGAACTTTTGCAATTTTCGAAAAATCAAGGATTTTAACGAACACGAGATCTGCACCATACTCTTAAGCGCTCTTTAGCTATTTGACGACAAAGTTTAACCAAAATATTTGGAACCATTTGTTAAGACATTTTGAGAATGTTTTTGAGTCTTCATGTAAAGTACCCTCAAAAATCAGAAATCAGAAATATCCATTTGAAACTCCTAATGTTTTGTTCGTCGTTTTAAATAGATTGGGGAATATCAATTTTGGAGAGAATCGACTGAACGATTTAAATGCTAGTGCCACACACGGACGGAAAGACGGAAAGACGTTTTGCCGGCAATCGATTTTTCGGTATGAAGGACCCAAACATAGATTCTGCCTACACCACGTCTTAGAAGTAGTAATTTACTCTTTATAGCAAAATTATTTATCCACTTTTCGTTTTCAAGACCTGGCAATAAGAGATTTTCTGCCCAAAATTTGCCGTTTTCAGGCACACGGTAACATTTCTTTCTCTTCTTACAACGAATCTTCGTAAGGATGAGATAGTAAAAGTTTGAAAAAAGTGATCATTTGTGTTGAGGAAGTGAAAATTTGTGATTATTTCAGTTGAGGACATTTTTACATTTTAAAATATTCCCCAAACTTGAAAACCTGGCCCAAAAGGGCTTAGCGGTAATTTAACGTTGTATACTACATTTACTTTACATTGCATTTACTTTAGGTCGGCAAGCTGCTTTAAACTACATATATTTTTATGTTACATCTTGTTACATTTTCTGAAATTTTAAATAATTTATTTTATTTTCACATAATTTGAAAATAATTAACTGAGAAATGTGTAGTAAATTTTGAAGTGGACCTGCTGCGTTGATTTTAAATTATTAAAACATTAAGCCTTCTATCTATGCTTTTCCTATTGTACTTTTAGCTTCTAGTAATCTCTATCCCCATTCAAACGAAATATTTTTGGAACTGCACCAAGTTTCCACGCTAACTCTTCGCAGGTGCTGCTCCCGTTGCACGCACCCTCGATGTTACGCCGGCGTGCGAGCGGGCCTGCATTTGCCTATCCACACAGCAGAGAGGCGGCTGCGCGCTCGTGGCGCGGCTGGGCCGTAAACAGCTCGTGTTCGGCCTACGCGGCGCGCCGACCTCTTACTGCCGCGAGCGCTGCGCACCCGGGGTTAAGTACGCAATCAATTCACTAAATTAGCACCGCGGGACGCTCGGGTCTCGCGGCGGGGCGGGGCGGGGCGGGGCGGCGGCGTGGGGGGAGGAGGAGGTGGCGAGGGGGCGCGCGTGCGAGCGGGCGACGCGATGCAACGTGTGGAAGAGGCAGATGAGGGTAGAGTGGGGAGAGATGAGGCGGGATGGAGAGAAACGGGACGGTGTAAAATTAAGAGGAAGGGATGAGAAATGTATGGAATGTAGAGATATGAGGAGGTTCCGAAAGAAGAGATCGTGCGTATGGAAGGAGTGCGAAACTCGTACTGGTGTACATAGGAGGAAGATAAAGGAGATAAAATGATAAAATTCTGAAGGCAATGGGGTAGTAGAGTCGGAACGCTCCGACGTAGAACAGTTGCTCTGATGTCACAAAATAGGAACACTTTATGTTCCCTTAAGTTAAATATAGTTGGAAGAGGAAAAGAGTCAGTTTTTAATCATATTTGTATAATTTGTCCACTACAATAGACATGAAACATCTTGGACTTCGTAATGTGACGGAAGAGGATCATTGATTTGTTGTTGCCACTTCTAAAAGGGAAAACTTCCCCTAACCTTAGATACAAATATATTAAATACCCTTTGGGCGTGATGCGGCAAAGTGTAGGTACATTATGTAAGGCATACAGCATAAGGTAACATTAGCCGTTACTGCCATTTTGGTACCTTATTCTGAATGGTCCAAACTCGAAAGGTGAACAAAATGTATGCTTATTAATAATGTAGATATGTATTGTAATGTTAGAAATAATGAACGTTGATATAGCAATGGAGAACACAAGAAGCACGGTCGAGCTGCCAAGGAAATTTTCGATGAACAAAAATATCAATCATTTGTCTCGTTATTATCAACCAAAATATCAATCAAAATATCACCATATTTAGATCAATCGTTTCAACCCCGATTCTGAAGAAACCTGCTAACTAGGGTTACGAACAGATGGACACGACTTAATCCCTAGACTAGAGGAAAACGACTTCACTAGGTGAACGGCTAGATTAAGGAAATGACTGGACGTTTAAACCCATTGTGATCGTCGAGACTGAGAGAACGATTGGAATAAGAACACAACTGGATGTCTAAACTAGAGAACATCCACTAGACTAGGAGAGTACTAAGTAAGGGACAAGACTGGAGGTCTAGATTAGATGTCATCGACTGGACTAGGTAAATGACTAGGAAAAAGACGCGACTAAACGTTCAGAATTAAGAAAATCGACAGGAGTGAATAAACAACTTGGCTAAGAACACGTCTAGACCTACTAGACCTTTAGACTAAAGGCAATCGTCTGGACTAGGTGATTTACTAGACTAACAACACGACTTTATAGGCTAGAGATGAACGACTAGGTTAGGGTGAGTGTCTAGACTAGAACCAGAGGCGGGCAGAAAGCACATTGCGTTTTACGTCATGGATGCCCCCGCCTGAAATTACAGGCGAGGCGGGATGAGCTCAGGGACGGCGCAGGAGCGGGCGAGAGGGCTGGGTGGATCGGCGTCGCTGGCAGGCGGGGCGGGGCGGGGTCGCAGGTCGGGTCGCCCGCTACCGATACCAACCCCCGTAGACAACGCAGCGTTGCCGTCCCAGGGGCATTTACATACTGCGGCCGTGTACACTTTATGTCTTTAATTAGGAGATGTAACTGGGCTGATATCGCTCCGCCAAGGCCCCGCCGCCTTAAGGAGCCCAGTTTTAATTATCCTTGCCGTAACTCCCGCTTTTAATTCCGGGAGCTTACCCTGGCGACGGCCGCCAAGTTGGCTAAGTCGCAGCAAAAATGCAAATGGCGCCGGCGCCGCTCCGTTCGCGGTTTTCGGCGCGTGGAGCGGCACGCGGAAGGAGGCTGCGAAGAAAGCGGCGACGGCGGCGGCGGGAGACTTTAAGCTCGTGAGTAGTGCGCAAACAAACATCGAGGCATTTTTATGTAAGATTCAATATTTTTATATTTATTTTGTATCACTAGTGTGAAACCATATATTAGTATACTCTCTCTCCCATCAAGACATAGTTATGCCAATGAGTAAACCATAATGACAAGAATCTCTGTTTGTGAGGAGAGAAATGTTTTATTTTCAATATTGAGATTTGTTTAGTTATTGGAACTATTAGTCACTATTTTCTAGAAACTGAAACTTCGAGAACATCGCATAAGAAACAACAGAATTCTTTTTAAAAAAAAACAACATATTATTAACTCTTTGAGTGATATTTTAATGTGATACAAATCGGAGATACATGAGAACGAGTGTACTTTTAAATAAAAAAGTGCACTATGAAATAACAGAACATTCTGCTACGCTTCTGAAAGTGGCCGGAAACATTAAGTCTGACGGATGAATACATGCAGGAAGACCAAGAAGACACAAAAAAACGCTGTTAAAACGTAACAAAACTATATCGCTATAAGGCATGAATCACAAAGGATTAACCTACATCGTAAAGTGAAGAAGGGTATTTTCATTGACGTATGTACAGTTTATTAAGGATTCGTATTAAGCGTTCAGCTACATGAAATATGACGAGTAATTAGAACAATTTGTTTTCATTAATACAAACGTACATGAATCGCTTCAGTTGTGTTCTCATGAGCTATCTGCTTTGTCAGTTTAAGAATAAACTAGCGCACCTGTGCGAAAACACTCCCATGTTAAACCGCACCCACTTCCATATTTTTCCATTTGCATATTAAGCCTGTAACATATCTTTATTTTCAAGACCTTATCCAGTTGTTCTACATGACTCCTTGTAATTGATAACAATAAAATACACCCATGTCAATACAAACTATTCTTATTTAATGTTATTACCCAATAGAGCGGTACACCCGAGTAATTAATTCGCGTAGAATATCAAGTAATTCGTTTAATTTCACACACAGTGGCAGATACTACAGTCTCTGAACAGGTGGGGTAGAATTGAGAATCGTAGAACCAGCAACAATGTACAGAATATTCAAGAAGATCTCATCCTGTAGATTACCGTGGGAGGAACGTTTCTTTGAAGACTGGCCTTAAAATTGTAGTTTTGAAGGCCCTAAAACCCTTCGTTTAAAGAGTTATTAAAAAATATAGATTAAAAAAAATGATGCGGCCCGAGTGTTGCGGGTTTCATTTGACATAAATATTTAAATGCATTTTTTATACAAATACTTCATATCTTTAAAGTCAAAGTGCAATTTTTCACATCTCCGTGAAATTCTCTTTCTTTAGAGACCTCATATATTGGTGGAGTGTATGAGCCGCAAAAGGTATGTGTACTACTGAAATAATAGGTGATTCGTTCTGGGTACATTACATAATCTAGTCTAGTATGAAATGCACTAGTTATAATACAATCACCATTAAAGTGAGGTAAAATATTATGTTAAGTACATTTATAGAGGAAATTGGGAACTGCAATGTATCCAATTCTTACTTCCAGGATATTTTTATCAATAGCCTGAACCAAATTTTTATCTTTATCTGAATAACTCTGCTTTACACTGCTCTTTCTCTTCATGAAACAGTTTTTATTCAAAATTGAAAACCGTAATGGCAGGCATGTAAATTTGGTGCCGAGAAACATTTTATTAGACACATCCAGAGATATGATAAATACTATGAACTAGTTCCTCGTGCCACTGTTTCTCACAAATTGAATCTTCCAAAACTTCAGTGTACTTTGAGATGAGGGGTAGAGCTTTCTTCCCAACAACAAGCATCGAAATCTCCCATCCAACACCCTCGTCATGAATAAGTCATGATCCACAGCTCAGGCGGTCTTTTCGCAGGCCCCATGAAGATCTCCTGGCTTGAGTCCTTTATTAACCACGGGCTTAGCGGCAGGCCTTCCCATCCGGCCGAGGGGCTAAGACGCTGAGCAATAATGCAGCAAGGGGGAGGGCGGGGGCGGGGGCTGGGCGGAGGCGGGGGGCGGAAGGGGCGGCTCCTCGTGGGATTATTTGTTCTGCTGCCGCTTAGCTGCCTGGTAAGTTTGTGCACCGTGTGGAAACGCGCATCGTGCCCAACAATGTATCACACAATCACATGATAATTGCCGTACATTGTTGGGGGATCGAGAGGGAAAGAGGAGCTTGAGTGAAAATTCTTTCTATCTGCACACACTAATCCAGTTTATATTAACTTTTACATGCTCTAAAAATAACATTCTCTTTTCGTAATATCATTATGACAATTTTTAATTTATTGTTATAAATATTCCCACTATTGTCATTTCTTACTTACTGCTAGAATTGTTGTATAAGGTACACTGTTTGGCAATTAATAATATTTTTATATATTCATAAATTTTAATAATCTTCTTATTTATTAATTATTATGATTACCTGAGATATATTTGAATGATAAACTTCCCAGTTTCAAATTTTAGACAATCAGGTTTATTTTTCTTATACTTTCCAGACAAGAAAAAATTAAATAAATGTAATAAAAGTAGATTGTGATTTATTTCTTCAAATATTCGTTTTGGAGATCAAGTTGTGTCTCCATCTTCAGGTACAATTGGAAGCTAAAATGCATAATTAAAAATAGATAATAAAACAAAATAGAACATAAATATACATACAATTTTGTTCATGAAGCCAAATGATTAAACACATTTGCAAGCCAAAAGAGCAAATTGATTGGAGGATTACCACAAGTATAACATATTTATTAAATACTTAATGAAATGGCGTAATTAATTATTGGAATTATTCAGAATCGCAAATCCACGACAAACATACATTGTTGTCAGTGTTACTTGTCTAGTAAGACTAAACATTGTCAAAATTATTGAAAGAAGTATCTCTCCAATGCTGACTGTGGAGAATTCATTCTGTTCAGTCAGGCTTTTACTGTCTTTTATTAAACGTTTTAATAATCTTCCTATGTATGATATTGATTCCGGTATTAGAATACCTAGGTATACATGATTTTTACCGTTGAAAACACTATCAGTAAATATTTTTAAAGAATGTTAAAATAAGAACTTACTGAAGTTAATGGTAGTGTTAGCTTAAGATTAAACTATTGTTAAATAATTATGGGATAATAATATTTTATACATTTCAACGAAAATGAAAAAAAATCTTTGTATTGTTTGACGACCATCCACGTTTTGCAAAAATATTCGATAATCTGCATGCGTCATAAAATAGGTGTATCCACATTTTGGAGACAGTTTGAGTAAAACGCTTTGTAATCAAAAACATCTATTTCGATGGTTCTGAAACAGTACTCATCACGATTACCGCAAATACATTGCACACAGGTAGGAAGAACACAAAATTCTAAACACGCCAGCGAAATTACTGCCCAGTGTTTTTATTCCACAAATAAAAGAGTGAATCGTAAAACGAAGGGCTGGAGAATGGAAAACGTAAACTTTCAAATCTCCATTCAGTACCCAACTCAGGTTTGCTCCCTGGGGTAATGCAGTCTGCATAACGATCCAATCGCGGCCAACCCCACTGTATTGCTAATCAATTCGGGAGCACGTAGGAATTTATCCTATTGCAGCCGCGAAAATAACGCAGCCATTATCCCGTATTGTGATTTGCTCTTCCCTTGTTTGAACTCGCCGGTTAAGTGTAACCCAATCCTACCAGATTGAGGGCGAGATGGGACGTCTAAGTTAAGTGTGCTGATGGAGGAGGACAATGGGGAAACAGGTGACACATTTCATACGTGGGCAAATTGAGAAACAGTGAGATAAACGATTGAAGAGCTTCATCGTTTCAAGTATAGTATTGTTACTTTCTTACGATTTATCGAAACACAGAAATGTTAAATTAAAAAAAACAAACTTTTGTCAATTTTTATAATTTTCAGTTTCTTTATGATATCCCCTCACTCGTTTAAAGTTTACTGAACCTACAATAAACAGATAATCATCTAACGTATAAATACTATAATTCCAAAAGTCACTCTTCAATTAAAATAACAAAATAAAAAATACATTCTATAAAATGAAAACTTTATTTTCAAAGAAATTCAAAATAAGTAATATCAATCTTCTTTCGCTACCAAGAGTCCAAAAGGATTTCTCTTCTCCACCTTTAGATAGAGGTTTAAGATAAAATGATTTTACCACAACCGTGGAGAAAATAAACGCCATTGTTTGCGAAATAGAGTAATAAGAAAACGCTTAGTTTGTCAAATAAGAAACAATATAAACGTTTAGAGATTGTTTTAAAATTCATAAAATATGAAAGCTTTGCAAAAGACATTTTTTGGTCAGTAACAAACATCGCTTTAGAAGTGAACAAACAGTACAAAACAACATTGTAGTTCAATATTGTTTTGTTTGTGTAACAAAACAAAAATAATAATTGCAGAAGACACAAAGCAACTAAATGCAAAGGAAAAGCGATAATCGGTATAATACATCAGAAGCAATGAAGATGAAGGGTACCTCAAAAATAGAGAAGGCAGTAGAAGTTGGTTTAGTGGTGTAGTGTAGCACTAAGAGACTGCAATTGAAGGGGATGGAAGATAGTGCTTTGTTAGCGGCAATGATAGGCAGGGGAAAGGCAAATTGGCAAAGATAAATGATCCGAAGGGAAGTGGGCGGGGCAGCGTCGTACGGTTAGAGGGCTAATGCGTGCTGGTGGAACTTTGCTTAGTGAAGTTGGTTAAAGAGGAGCAATTAGCACTGAGGGAGGCAGTGTGTTGGGAGTAAAGTGAGATTTTGGGGGTAATGCAGGTACAATGTGAGTGTTTATTGAATATAGAAGAAGTGGGGAAACAAGTGACGAACTGTTGGTAAGGCCCAGAGCGTGGAGTGGAGCAGACTGTGCACGGGTGAGGAACGTGAATGACGTGGAAATGGTGCAGGGTTGGCGCGAGGTTGGCGCAGGAGCAGCAAGGGGTTCGTTCAGGGTAAGCGCGTTGATGGCGAGAGCGGGTGAGGGAGTGGCGCGAGGTGAGTGACAGAGTGTTGCGGGATGGTGTTGGTTGACAGGGGGTGGCTACGGGACAACACGGGGGTGGCATGGAGGTAAGTTGGGGTGGCTTGAGGTTGCCTTGAGAATGGGTTGGGTGTAGCTTTGAGGTGATTTTGGCAGTGGCTTGGAGATGACTTTGAGTGGCTTGTGAAGGGCTGGATGTGGTTTTTGATTGTGATTTTGGAGGTGGCTTTGGGGAGCTTAGAAGAACCTTGGAGGTGGTTTGGGGTAACTTGAGGTTGGCCATGTGAGCTTGCGAATGCATTGGAAGTGTCTTGGGGTAATGTGGGGGTGACGTGGAGGGTGCCGCGTGGGAAGCGCGAGGGTGGCGTGGGGGTGGCGTGGGGGTGGTGTAGGAGTGGAGTGCGGGTGCGCGGGGGTGTTGTAGAATGGCTTGGGGTGGTTTGCACACTGCTTGGGATGGCTTTTCAAGGGTTGGCAGGAGCTTGGAGGTGTGTTTTCGAGAGCTTGCGAATGTGGCTTGGGGTGGCGTGGCTTAAGCATGGCTTGGTACAGCGTGGATGGAAAGCATAGATTGAAAGTGGTTTGGGCATGGCCTGGGATGGCGTGGGGTTGGCTTTGGGAGGCTTGGCAGGGACTTGGAGGTGGCTTGGAAGTGGCGTGGGGATAGCCCGTGGCCGGCACGTGGGTAGTGGGTAGGTGGTGCGGGGCGAGTCCCGACAGACGCTGGCCACCGCGTTCCGGCGCGGGTCTGATCGCGAGGGGTGGAGCGGTGCCATTTGGAGCACAATTGCCTTTTCAATTATGGACGCACGTGCCATAAAACAAGCATCGGTTAGCGCGCGCAAAAAATGCAAAGAGGGAAAGCGCGCGGCGACAGCGCCGAGCGCGCAGCGGGCGCGGGCGCGGGCGCGGGGGCGTGTCGCGCACAGAGTGATAAACAACGCGATATGACGGCGAGGGGCGCTGCAGACGAGCGTTATGGGCGTGCCACGCAGGCGCTGAGGAGGAGGGGCGCGATGTGGGGCGTGTTTGGAAATGAAAACTGTACGCCTGTGACAACATACACAGTCACATTCCTGTTAGGATCAAAATGGCCTATTTTCACGCTTTTTAATGAAGATATTCCAGGGGATATCGTTTGTTATTCCGTGATAACTGAGAGTGTAAGTGGTTACATGGGTTATGTGGATCATTTTCATCAACATTTTGTTCTATGGAAAGATAAATCAAATTATTCTCCACTATTTGGTGTGATATGTTGCACATAAACGATGTATCATAGAGTGTAGCTTTACTGCAATAGCTGTCTTCATAATTTACATGCTTTCACCGTTTAGGAAGATGAATAAGCTTTGTATTAATCTTTACACAATCAATCAGTAAATTATTAACAATAATATTCTGATTTAAGATTTTAAGGAAATTATACTAGTATTCCATGTAAACGAAACTGTATACGGGGAAATAAGTAAATTGTTCTGAGAATTCCGTCAATTTTGATGTTCTGGAAATCATTTACATTTGTACATTTAATTTCATTTCAGTCTTAGCAGATCTATTATGCATAAATAAAATACAATTTTTAAAATGCAAAATAACAAGTTGAGATAAATCAATCTATGAAACAAATCATAGATGTTGGTACGGGAGGTGCTGATGATGTCTCTCGGATACCCAATATTGTTTTTAATGATAAATAAAATTGTATGAACATTTAATAATACGACAAATAATCGAATAGAAAATGAATTAGGTATCAGACACTAATTATATGAACGAAACAATCTGCAAACTGCGCCTCTATTTGATTGAACGTTAATTTCACCGCTGGAGACAAGTTTAAAGATATTACATCAATACTATATCATTTCAATTAGGAGGGCGAGTTTGACGATGAGGTCTGTCGCTTCGGCGGAACAAACGAAGTGAAGCGGCGGCGTCCCCGAGGAGCCGCCGGGGAGAGGGGGCGGAATCTACATCAAACGCAATGTGCGCACGTCAGCGCCGCGCGGGAGGGCGCTTCGACGGCGGCCCTCAAGGGCGGGGCATGCTGGAGGGGCGGGCGGGCGGCCAGACGCGCAAACGCACAGACCCAGAGACCGGCGGGAAGACGAAACCCGAGGGACGCGGTACAGCAACGGCGACAGAGGGAGGATGGGGCAGGGACGGAGAGGGCGATGGAACAGGAGGAGGATGTGAAACAGGTGGAACTGATGAACGCTGAGTTCACAGAACGAGAGCCTGGCCGTTGGTCATGACGGTGTGTGATGCAGGAATCGGAAAGCGGGATATGGCACCCATTGACCATGAACGGAGGGTGATGGTCCGAATCTATGAACGAGGTCAGAGAACTGAGGACGCGTTTACAATATATGGGAAGAGGAGGATAAGGAGAAGGATGGTGAAACCATGGGGCGGCGAATCGGGGGAGGGGGAAATGGGGACGGAGCACAGCGAATGGCGACGGGAAGGCGAGAGAGGAATGCAGCGAGGAAGATTGTTGCGAGCGCTGTTAAGGCCCATTCACAATGCAAACATAAGCATAAGCATGGCGTTAACATAAAAGTTAGGACCACATCTACAAGTGGACTCATTCACAATGCGTTCGCATAAGCATAACACGTAAGAGCTTGCAAGCTTCAAGCTTCTGTGCTTATGCTTATGTCAGACATAAGGAATGAGCCAATCACAGTTCGTTAACTCAAAATCGAGTATCGAAGTCGATAGGCGAACTATTCGTGTCGATTCGTGTGCTGCGTCTCATAGCCAATAGAAACTCTTATTTTGCCTGTGTTTATGTACGACATTGTGAATACGCCAACTCTTCGCTTGTGTTAATGTCTATGTCTATGTGTTATGCTTATGTTTGTGATTGTATTGTGAACGGGCCTTTACTGAGCAGAGAGCGGCCGGGGCGCGGCCGGGACACTTAAATGACGCTTACGTGGAACGGTCGACGAGTGGTCGGGGCGAGGGCGAAGTTTGAGACGGAGAAGCGTGCAAACTGCGGGCGAAGTGGGTGCGAAACGGGCTGGAGGTGGGGACAGGGGAGGTGCGGAAGGGGCGGCGCGGTCGTGCGTCTGATTCAGTCCCATGCGACACCCGCCCGCCCCCTCCACCCTCCGCCAGTCGAGAGGTCTGATTGAAAAACTACCCCCGGGCCGCGGCGCCGCGTGCTCCGCTTCCTCCAGGGGAAGGGGAAGGCGGTTGCGGAGGCTGACTCCAAGAGAGCGGTGAGAGTGGAAATTGCGGTGATGACAGCGGCTGTGAGGCTGAGAAAAGATGTGCCGATGACTGAGCAGAGATGAAAGCTGTGCTGTTATGACACCAGTAGTGGTGGTGGTTGTTGCCTAGTAGAATGTAATGATTATTTTATATATTGTGACTGATTAGCATGTCAGAATACACGGGATATAGGGAGAATAACAGACAAGCGCCACCTTGCACAAGGAATATCGGTTCCGAAACGGCCTGTTTTGAGATGACAAGCACTCGCAGAAACAATTGTTATGAACATGAAAAAGGAAATCTGCCGGGTATAAATTATGTCGGATACCTTTGGGCAAGAAGAGGATGATTTGACAATATTGGAAGGAACATACAGTAATGAGGAAATTATATAGAAAAATGCAATCGCTTCTAGTTTGAAAGTTAGAAGACACGGTTCAACTGTTGCATATAAGTATTGGAAATGTGTTACTTTGAGTAACACACTTTACTTGAAAAGTTTTGTTAAAAATAGTAATAAGGATTCGTAGGTTGAACCAAAAATCAGAAGAATTTGGGATGAAGATTTTCAATTATTTCAATTTTATGAAACAAAATCTCTAAAACATTAATATAGACAATGTTGGTGTACTTTCAGGAACTTGCTTATTTTACCTTTCACAATACCACCAGAACAAAAAAATTAGGATTCATCTTCGAATCAGAATTAACATTTTGGTTGCTGAAAAACTCCCTAACTATCGTCATTCAGCAACAAACTTGTGTATCAGTCTCGTTCCTTTACATTTTTTCGGCCGAAGAAGTCAGCGGCTATGGTGGTGACGGAGAGAGGGGCGGGGCAGCACTACGCCGCTGACTCACGCGCCGCGAATCAATAGGCCCTTTCACCCGCGCCCCCGCTTTTTAGCCTAATAGGTGGCCGAACGCGCGATAATGATGAACTGACGCTCCGCAGAGTGCGACGATCGTCATGGGGGATGGTCGCCCCGTGCCCCCTCTCTCAGAGGGGTGGCCGGCGCTGTCAACGTCTCCGCGTTTGTCCTGGCCCTCCTCTAGATGCGGCTGGTGGGGCCGTGCCAGGGATCGCTTTTGATCTCGCACACGTAGTATGTACTACACACCACTGGATTCATGTGCAATTCGGCCACCTCCCTGCTACGCACCTTATTTACCTCTGTGCGTCTAGTGTTTCAACTGAATTCTCCTTCCCTTTACCACTATTTCAATGACGATCCGATCACAAGGGTAATGTCATCATTTCGTTTAACGCACTCTCCAGTTATTTAGGTTCTTCCGAAACTATCTGCACCTCCCTTTTGCGATTTAAAATCTCTTCGATCATTCTATGGCTAGAGAGGGATTTCTTTGCCTCACTGTCACCAATCTGAAGTCACCCACTGTCTTCTATTTCTTCCCCCTCTCACCACATTTGCTTCCATTCCTGCAATTACCTTGCTTTGCAATGATCCTGTTCCGCGGGGGGACCCCGCAAGCTGACGAGTGTGTAGGTCGGCTCTTGATGTCACGTTCCAATGAGGGAGGAACACAGCAACATGTCCTACATCTAAGGCAGTACGACTGCAGCGGATTGTACGCCCGGAAACACGAAATAATCAGGCAACCACCACCAAACAGCGTTCTATTACCACCTCCTCCTCCATTGGCATTGGCATTGCAATCGTCGTCACCGCCCCTTCCCTCCCGCCCCGAGGGGGCCCCGCGGTCCGTGCTGCGGCGCCTGTGAATGGCCCTCGAGAGCTCCCCGCCCCTCCGCCACCCCCGCGCCACGGCGGGTGACAAATTGCCCCTGTTGCCATTTGCTCTGTGGCCGCGCGAGGCGTCGCTCATTCAGAGATTCGTGCAGCGGAGCGTTGCGAAACGGCGAGGCGGTGAGAGTTCCGGGGCTTTTCTGCGACGAGGGACCATCGTCGAGCCTGCATCTCAAATTGATAGGAAATAAAAAGCGTTCGATGAATTTTTTATTCAGCTATAAAAAAAATACGTAATTTTCCAATGTAGGACCGAGTTTCCTTGAGAGCGTGGAATAATTTTAAAAGAGTAATATAATTTCACATGTGAGATATAACATTTAAACATAATAGTGTTAAAATGTCAAGCATCTAAATTTATGTACGTTTTCTGTCATTGGCGTCACATTTTAGTAATGTAATATCTTCAAATTTTCAATCGACTTCCTAAACATTTGACCTCATATTAAGATACTGTGTACACTTGCTCGCCTTCTCAAAGTATATTATTCGTGCATCTCAGTACGAAAGTTGTACGGAATAGAATGTTTTGCTGTATACCATTAATTAAAGGTTGTCTGCAATAGCTTTTCAGAAATGTATCCTACCGTATTAAATCATCCATTTTGTTATGAACTACAATAATTGAAATACTTTAAACTTAATATTGTATTGTATAACTTGTATAAACAAATTTTCCACTGACTATTGCATAGTTAACGACTGTCGTACAGATATAATATGTCAATAATGACAAAATGTAACAGATTAATAAATATATATTATTACATAACAGTATCTATTGATTAGTTTCTCGTATTAAATTCTCCATTCGGTATGTGAATGTTTTTCGAATTTAAATTCTGATTTCATAGTTTTGAAATTGTATTCACTTCTCTACTTACGTAATTTTTTGCTTGAAAAGCTGAAAATAAAACAAATAAATAAGAAAATCAGGGAAAGATTTTTAGGATTAGGTTTAATATTTTTAAGAAAGTAGATTGATTCTGAGAACCATTGGAACTGATTCTAACCACGCTTGGATAGCGCATGTTCTTGAAATCAGTAATATATATATATATATATATATATATATATATATATATATATATATATATATATATATATATATATATATATATATATATATATATTTATAAATATATATAAACAATTGGTTAAGTTCTGCGCAAATATAATAGTTTAATTAATCACAAAAGCATTTGAATTACATTTATTTCGACATTTAAAAATACACTATATTTATGTCGTAATAATGCATTGTAAACAAAAAGTAGCTGAACAATCCGAACCACTTCAAATCATGTTCGATGTTCATAAAGAAAGTACTATTTGAACACGAGCATTCGACAATGCCTTTTTCACTTCTGTGATTCACGGAAGTGATCATATATCTCACCCCAGCCGACGACGCGGGTAGTGACTGACAGATGCAACAAAACAATTTCCGGCAATATGGCGCTGACATGAGAATATGACGAAGCACGAAACGCGTGTCCATGGAAGGGCGAAGGAGGAAGAAAATCAATTATATGAGGGGATGATCGGTGCACGCGCAAAATTTAATGCATGGGAAGGACTCGATTTCACGCCAATCTTACTTACGCATGAAGAGGCGGAGGATGTAGGGTTCCAAATGCTTCACCACTCACATGAACATCTTCTTTCCCAGAATGTGCGATTTATCTGAATTGATCACACATTGAACTAATGGAATAATATTACAGTCAGTGAATGGTTCGGCAATATATTAGATATTAGATCTATTCTGTATATATTTCAGTGTCAAAAACCGTTGGGTGTTTTATCTGTTGCACATCAAGGTAAATTAACTGCTGTAAACAAAAAAATGCTGTTAAAAAACAAGCCTCTTCGAAATATTCCCTAGGTAGTATTGTGACTTATAAATTTTAAAAATAAATTGTAGGTGAATATTGTGTTTTTTATTGTGTATATGGTTTAAAATAAATTGTAATATATAGGCAATTTTTAAAGCCTATTTTGCAAAATTAATGAGTTAATTATAAATATGTCAAAATTCTATAATCATCACACTCTATATATGGTTAATAATACACTCTATTAGCCATGAAGAAAATATCATGTGAACGGTAATACTGTTCTTCATCAATGCTTTATTGATTATTAAGATTTGAGAACAATATTCCTAAAGAACTGCAACTTAGGATATCTACACAACCAGAACTTTCAGGCAATGATAGCAGACAGTCGATAGCAGACAGTGGATGTTGGGGGCAGAAAGTGGGTAGCAGCCAGTGCTATCAGTGGATAACGGGCAGAGGATAGCGGCTAGTGTATATAGAACAGTGTGTAGCGGACAGTGGATGACGGGCAGTGAAGACGGAGCAGTGGATGGGCGCAGCGGCGGCGGGGCAGAGGCAGGGAGCGGCGACGGCCGGCGCAGCGAAAGAGGCGGGAGCTGCCTGTGCGCGCGCATACATTGGGGCAATCTCCACCGCAGCCGAGCGCCGCGGCCACCCTGCGCCGCCCGCCCCGGGCGTCTTAAACGCGACACGGCAATCTCTGGCACCCTGGGCGGAGACATTTGAGGGATAATGTTCATTGCCAAGGCTTACAGGCTAATTGAAAGCTATGATTATTTATAACTGGAAGTTATGTCGAAAATATCCTATTGGGCAATATCTGTTTTAGGTATTTCGGCAAGTAATCTTGGTTTCAAATAAATTCAAAACTATGTTTGTACAAGAAATACTGAGACGTCTTTGATACTCAGAATAGTGAGGTAGTAGCTTCAATTCAGAAGAGTTTTCAATAAAGGAAGAATTGATGACAAGTTTTTTAAGGGATGATAAATGCCAGGAATGTAAAGTAGTGCGTTCCAAACCGGTCGCACATTACCGCGGCCAGTGGGTGAGGACTGAGCCTTCGGCGCGGCGGCGGCTACACGGCTGGGAGGACACATCGCGCGACTTCAAGCAGAAAATCACCGCCGCGCGCCGCTGTGCTGGACTGTATGTTGCCAACCGCAGCCTTCTCTCTCCTCCCTTTCAACGCACAAAGCGAGTGCGTGTCCACATGCACGCAGAGTAATTGCGAATACAGAAGCAATATATAAGCGTAAGTATTCAAAAGGCTCCGGCGAATACCGGAGCAGTATCATAACAAACGGGTCACGGACCGCGCGACCGTCCTTCCTATTCCCTTGTCCTATCCTCACCCTCTTTTCAAACACACAAACATGCATTACTCTACCACATATTCCGGGAGACCGGTCGGGAGCTTAGAGCTTGTCCCGGCTGGGGCGGTGCCCCGCTGGTGGGAGAGTACAGGTTAGGGGGAAAGCCCGCTAGCCGACGGTAGGTTGGATGGAACTTGCCATCCAGCAGGAAGATAACCGCAAATACATCGATGAAAAACATGCACTATACTTACATGAGATTCACGACCTCAGTAGTTGACGTGCCCAGAATCACTAACAACCAACCAACCAATTCAAAGAATAGCAAAAATAATACATTGAAATCACTTAGATGAAATTCAAAATAATATTATATTTATAGAAACATTTTTTTCTATTTTAATTTCCGTCACAAAAATTTAGTGAGATAACTATTAGTGCTACAACAGCACGTACTTTCTCTCGAATTAGTAACGGTTATGTAAAATTATAATACCACAATTTCTGCACGTATTAACACATCTAAGCCATCAGTTGTAAAACACATTACCTTCTGTCAAGATATTTTTTGTAACTGAATTTGTCCATGGCAAAAAAATCTATCTTCAATTTTGTAGTTTTTAAACGTCAAGTTTGTGCAATTTGATACATCTGTACTAGAACACCAGCTTCACGGAGCCAAGGTCTATCAGGGTGTCCTGCTTGTGACCATTGGTTAAGGGAAGTGTGGTTAGCCCATAGACATCCCTACGCCGTTTTCTGGTCAGCTCAACCTGAGAAGTGATTTCATCGTCACACAGCAACAGATAGTTGAGACATTGCAAGGAAAGCGCACAATTATAATCTACCTCGACCGGGAATCGAACCTAGATCACATGATGGAAACGTGCACGCTGACCAGTCAGCTACCCATGGGACCGCAATGTGATAAATTGTAGGAGTAAACGTGAAGAAAAAAATTGTACCGTTTTAGAAAAAACGTTTAAAAATTAAAATTGCCCATATTTCGGGCAAAATTACACAAAACTACCTAAAGTTTCGAAAATTGTACATGGCCTTATTTCAAGATCTGTTTTTAAAGAACAGATTTCATTTTAAAAAATCCCAATCTTCAAAATTATACGAGTAGTTGTAGGAAGACGCCCAAAAACATTGCACTTTTGCAATTTTCGAAAAATCTGAGATTTCAACGAATAAGAGGCCATTCTCTTAAGCGTTGTTTACGCTTTCCGAGGACAATGTTTATTAAAAAAAATTGAGTGCCATTCTTGAGAACATTTTGTAAATGTTTTTTAGACTTCATGTAAAGTACCCTGAGAAAGTAAAATATTCTGTTGAAACTCCCAAAGCTTCCAGTTCGTTAATATGTTTCAGAGAATATTAATTTCGAAGACGAATGGCTGAACGGTTTAGGCGCTAGCATTGACCACGGACGGACGGACGGACGGACGGACAGACGGTGTCAAGAGACCACTCTATATTGCATAAGACGTATGCGAGAAAGTAAAAAATGTAAAAATTGGAATAATGAGAGATGGAATAATATTTCGTAATAATAGAGAAGTTAAAGTGAAGTAAATTATACTTGTTAAAAAATGTCATGTTTCTTGTAAGTACATACTACATGTGGGTTCGTTCATGCGCTTAAAACCAAAAAAGTATCTTATATTATTTATCATTGTTTGATATTGATTCCACTATAAAATCAGTTGAGTAGACGTTTTGCTAATATATTTTTATTTGAAAAAGGGAGTTTTTGAAGAATAATCTCTCATTCAGTTGGTATTTTCGCAATGCTAATTTGAAAACTGCTCAACGTACTTGTAATTCAATATTGAAATGCTTGGATCTGATATTTGCTGAGGTTTAGCGAAAACAAATAAATACGCGCCATTATCGACGTACACTTTCATTTTTGCTTGGCCGAGTATGAGTACCGTTGTACATAATTAATTCCGCTAGAATATCATGTTACACGATTGCGCGATGGAAAAAACCCTTTCCCATATGCTCTGACTCACCTCCCACAAAAAACCGAAAGGAAACACGCGGATTGCAATCGCTCCATTTTCAAAACAGTGTGCACGCAGGGTTGTATCACGTTGCAGGCGGGGCTCTTTAAAACACTAACAACACGACTGCAAATCCCTGAAAAACGGAACTCACAGAAAAAAATCCTGATATGAGGAGAGAGTGGGCCCTTTTCACGACACGTCAGTGCGTCCCGTGAATGGCTTAATCCCCTCGGCGAAGGGCGTGTCCTCGCGGGCCGAGGGTTTCCTCAGGATCGCGCGCGTAGTCGCCCGGCCGCACCGCTTAATCCTCGCGGTGAAGTCTGCACGTGCAGTCGGAAGGGATAGATAGGAGGAGAGGGTAGGCGGCGGGCGGGAGGGTAGGCGGGTGGACGGGAGGGTGGGCGGGAGGGTGAACGGGCAGTTGGCCGAGCGAGTAGGCAGGAGTGATGACTAGTGTGGGTGGGGAGGGATGAGCGGGTGTTAGAGCGAGTGAGAAATCGGACGTCTGGGCTGGTAGGTAGGTAGAGAGGGTGAGCGGGAGAGGGGTTGCGTGGGCAGGTAGGTGAGTGAGTGGGCGAGCGTCTGGGCGGGTTTGGGAACACGGGGAGCACTGAGGAGTTGCCTTCCGCTTAGGGGCGCGTCGGCTGACGTACTTCCCAACATCACTGGCGCCGTCGACGGGCGCCTTGCGTAGTGTTCGGCTGACTAGTGTCGTTGGTTTGATGGTAATGGCTTTGCACACTAAGTTCATTATCTGGTCCAATTTCAGTGTTTGAATTTTAGTTTAGGACCAGCAAAGCAGATTCACTGTTTTCTTATTTTGCTGAAAATTGGCGTATCCAACTCAAATATACAATAGATACAGAGCTAATTAATTGCAATAAACATGGAAAGTTATGTTTTTTGAAAAAGTTGTAAAAACATGAGATATGCTTCAAATCTCTACTATTAGTTTCTGCTCATTATCGATAAACTGCAGTGATTTAAGTTATGACGTAACAGTTGGAGCATGAGTACGTTCGGGATTTTGTTTAAATAATTCATAACCATTGATTATACTCATACAAAAATTTTATGCTCGAAAAATATAAGAAAAAAAACGGAGACACTAAATTGTGACCTCTACTCAGGCTGGGTGTGAAATGTTCATGGATTCGGGGCTCTCCCTTTTGAAGATTTTGTAAAAAAAAAATAACACAAAATTGTAGTCACAGAACATTTATAATTGGACGTTTCCTTGAGCATTTACCAAGATACAGAGAATGTCATTCCATAAACACCCATAACAAAGAGAACAAACATTGTACAATATAAAAAAAGCACAAAAATAACCCAAGAAAAAAACACAAGTTTTCCTCAAATATAAACAAAACTTTGTCTTGTTCTGGAGACAATCATTTTACGCATTTACTAGTTTTCTTATGACTAAATCAAGGATTGAACATTAGCACTAATCAGACTTCAAAAAGTAAAGTATAACATGATAGTGATGTAATGTTTAATCAATATTATCATATCCCTTATTGCACTATCAAACTGGTGCTTAAGCATTAAAAACACAAATTGAATTATTAATTTTTTTAAGTGCAGCATTCGTTGCAGGTTATTTTTCTCTTAAATGACCCTTAAAGTACATCTCACCGTGAGGACAAAAAATGAAGCAAGTGACTGTCTCTTCAGAACACTGTTCAGTCTCCGTGTCAATACCACAAAGACATTTAAACTAGAAAATAAACTACAAATTACAAACACATGTTATCACCTCAGGGACAATACACAATTTTATAATTTCAATAGCATTAACAATTTTGTTATACATAAGGCAATAAACACAGTACACGAGTTCAAATGCAACTTTACTTGCTTAGAGGCATGCCAAATTAATGTGAATACTATGGAATACTACTCTCTCTCTCTCTCTCTCTCTCTCTCTCTCTCTCTCTCTCTCTCTCTCTTACAGAGCACTATATATGAACAGTGCTTAAAAGAAACAAATGAAAACATTATCGCACCTTTGCTCAGGTAAAACAAATCATTACAATACAGCTGGTTTAAGTGTTATTTTAATTTGCGAGTAGAAAAGGTGGTGACATAAGGCCAATGTGTGGACCAATCCTACCAATCCAATAGGACGTGTGCCCTAATCCTACGAGCAAAATAAAATCACTTTCATTGTGAATCTTTAATCAGTACTACTGCCTTTCGTTTTATTTTATTTCAAATATATAAATAACCTAATTACATATAGGTCAGTAATAGCTGATTAGGTCAGATGACAGTATTATATTTGTTTCTTGCTTTAACAGTTGTATCTGAACATTTGAGTATTGTGCCATTTTTAGCACTGGTGTTGAAAATTGAACTTTTAGCATGTTGTCCATACCTTAAACGTAACTGCACTTACTAGTGGCTTTAGATATAATAAAAATTACAAACATTCTATTTTGGTTATCTACTTTTCCTTACAAGGTTTAACAACCTATCTTTCCAGTTTCAGTTTCAATTTTATCGAGATGCATTGTAATGTCACATGCATTAAACATCACATTTTTTAAACCAATGAGTGGAATTTCCCATTGTCCAGCTTTGATCCAAAATGTTCATTACAACAGAATACTGCATTTAAAACTAGAGCTCAGGTGTTTATGACGTGCAGATGTTGAAAATAAGGGTGCATTTACAATTTAACATTTATGAGAACATAACCAAAAATATGACTTGAAACCTATATTTTTTACAGAACTCCATCAGAGTTACAAGTAAATGTTGCTTTGGTTGTAATCTATTTAATGAGACCTTTTTGGACCTTGTTTTACATTTGTTGTGGTTCAGCTCATCTTGGTACCCCCCACTACTTAGTACAGGTTACCAGAAATATGCAGGATCTTATGTTGATAAAATGAAATTGATTATTTGATATTCACAATTGTATCGCATCCAATGACAGAGTACACATTGATCTTAATGTTCCATCACTTATACTATTACTAACTGTCAGATCAGAAGAGGTATCTGCAAACACTTTGTAGAGAATTAAGAATGTCATTTACTGCACATAACAATAATTCTTTAAAATTTTCTCTCTGAGCTCTGAGTCCTCAAAGAAAATAATTTTAAAAACAAAATTATCTCTTCATGTTATCTTATATTATTGGAGTATACTTTTAAATTAAAATTATAGATCAACATTATTTTCACTCTAATGAATCATTTCCATGTCTTTTTAAATGTAAAAATTCAGATCAGAATCAGAAATATCAGCAATAATCTTTCACATTTTTTTCATGTCAGTCTGCCTACAATACCAATCTGGTAAACATTCTCTAATAATAAATAAGGGAATGAAAGAGACTAGCAAATGTATCTGCCACACTTGATGTACCAGCATTCTGAAAGACAGAAGAACTTTTAACATTCAATAATAAATTATTACCAATACACCAAATACACCAAATTTCAGTAGCATACTTCTATTTGCCTTTCAAACACATTCAAAAAAACTCACCATTTACAGTACGAACTGCTGCCTGTGTAGACGAATCTGAGTAGTTCACAGATTTACCGTCAGAGCACGTTGTTGGTACGATTGCATATGGCGTCGGGCGTGAAATTCAAATAACGACAACTTTCAGCCTATCTAGAGACAGACCACTGATAATGTATAAACAAAATGTACAGTACCTCTTTTCTCAAGATAAGCTCACTCCACGACGTCTGACCAACGACAAAAATATCTCGCCTCCCTCCTGCCCTCGTGACGTCACAACGGATGGTATGGAGACCCCTACCTCCTCTACCTCAAAATTTGATTGAGATCGGTATAAAACTATAGAGTTCCACTAAAAAATTTTTTTATATAATGTAAAGTAATTATTTCTATACAGAATTTAAGTAACTCTCGAGAGTGCAGATGTGCGTGCGTTCGACTTACGTCTCTCACGGTTTCAACACTTCCCGTGCCCCAATCGAGACATATGAGGTGTCATTCGACGCGTCTCGGTCTCTTGATGGAGAACTGATTTTTTTCTACAGATCCGGTCAGAAAATGTAAAGAAATTTCGAAAAACGTGTTTTTGCGTGTTTTGGAGCTGCGATCTCAGGGAGTGTGCCAGGACGCCACCTAAACAGATCTATGTAGGTGGTGTTGATTAAATCTCAGTACCCGTGGTTATTTTCACTCCACGGCACCATTATTTTCTTCCATGAGGTTGGCACCCTGATTGTTTACAAACTAGTCATATGAAATCACAATTGCCGTCAGGATTTGTAGTATAAATTTTTTTGGGGGTATTTTCTATAATAAATTTGCAAATTGCCTTGGAACATTGAATTTGAAGAATATGAACTAAATAAGAAGAAAACCATTAGTATTAATTATTGTATAACGGAAATATTGATTAATAAAGCTCCATTGTACTGAAATATCAGTACAAGTACAATACAAAAGAAAATACATTTCTTAAGACTGCAAAGATCGATTTTCAGTTTAATGTGACTTAAAACTTATTCATATTATTCACATTAAAATAAAAAAGATTACCCATTAATGCTTATATTGTAACACTCCCACCTACCTACTTTACCACACGTGGTGGGTCGTGATAGCATGAATGCTCGTGAAGCGAGCTTACAATTCTCAGGAAGCAGGATCTTTCGGGTATGAGAAAGGTCTGAACCCGTAACATAATGAATCAAATAAAATACGAATAACATGAACATAAATTCAATGAGAAAATTTACAGTGACGCAATTTCACAACAGGTTATTGCACTTTAAGTAGCTGGTCACTGAAAAATGAAACAAGACAAAAAAACCAAAAAACATATAGGCGTCACCTCGACTGCCTGAACACACTTTCATCAACTACAATTTAGGACTTGATTATTCCTTTCTGAGTTTTTCCACTACTAAATTATTTACTCTTTTGGCCTCTAGTTTTTCCGTGCACGGCTTTTTTGTTTCAAATGAATTTGATACTTGTTTCAAAGAAACCCTTTCACAGGTGCTAGCCTTGGGCTTCGCACTCACTATGATATTGAACACAAAAAAATATACGTGGCATTCACGTTACTTAATTCATACCCCTTTACATGTCACAAAAGCAATTACTCGAAAACATAATACAACAAATTGATCTTTCTGGATAATATTAACTGTACAACATATAAAAATTCCGAATCATTTATGTAAAATTGTACAAGGTAAGCCTCTTTAAATGAATCTACTTACACGTGCAGTAAATGGCCTGGAAACTGCCACTCACACAGTTCGAAACACTTCTCCCTCCTATTTTAGACGTTTCACCCACTTTTAACACTGATTGTCGTGTATTTACCACTATCCTCTTTCCCAGCTGAACGCTTCATAAACGTTGCCAGTTCCTTTACCTCAACTCCGCCTGTAGGTAACCTTGGGGATTTTCTGCCGCTCGTCCCGCCGTCTGCCGCCACGCCTTCGCGTGCTGTGCTGCGACGAAAGCAGTTCCTTTCACTCGAACGCCGCCAAGCCTCCAATTTCCACACCTTTCTCTCGTTCCGATCCCGTACTATCCTCGCTCTAGACCAAGTCCTTCTCGCCTACGCTTCTTTCTTCCTGGGGTCGTCCGTCTTCCACTGCCTCGTACACGTTCGTTCGTGCTTGCAGCTTCGAAATTATTAATGTTGCAAGAGTTATGCTCAAATGCTCGGCCGACCTACCACACTTTAGGTATGTGTGGTCTCAGCGTGCAATGTGAAATGCTGGATTTAATTAATGTCCTTCTGCGCGAATTTTACAACTTTTGAAGTCATTTCGATGTCAAACAGTTACTTTACTTGCTCTCCAAATTATTGTGACTGCGACGAAAGATTTTGCACTCAATCTCCTAATTACTTCACTTTTCTAAGATACGCTTTCCGAGCTAGCTTTTAACTATCAAGTTAAAGTAAACTCCTATACTCGCTACTATTTGTACTCGCCGTTACTGTTGTAGCAAAAGAGCTTCCTGTGGTCGCCGTCAGTTGCCGTAAAAGAGAGTTCCTCCGAGCGCCGTCGCAGTTGTAAAAGAGCTGCTTCTGGTCGTCGTCGCAGTTGTAAAAGAGAGTTCCTCCGATCGCCGCCGCAGTTGTCGTAAAAGAGAGTTCCTCCGAGGCGCGCCGCGATACTTATGTTACTCGCGCCTGGGGAAATGTTGGAGGGGTGCATATTCTCCTCTTTTCGTGACCTCACGGAAAAACATTACTCACTAGTTTGGGCGTCGCAGTTTGAAAAGCTGTGGGCAGATGGCGCGTTTAGCGGCCATCGCTCCGCCGCGTACCCTAGTCCTCTCTATAAGTGAGCTTCTTTACATACCTAATGGTGGCGTTATGGGGTTGTCTAACCCCGTGACGTCACAATATATATATATATATATATATATATATATATATATATATATATTCGCCTACAGAATACAAATCAGACTGAGTTTGTGGTATTATAAAATCTAAAGAAAAGGGGACAAAAATGAGGAAGTGTTAAGAAACTCAGGGGTATTCAATGTAGTTGTAGCAGCTTCTGCGACAGAACTTGCCGAAATATTTGAGAATAATCTAATAATAGGAAAAGAGAATAACAAAGAACAAATTACAGGTGATCATTTATGTTTATATTTGACAAATCGTAACTGGAGGTGCTACAGAATGGAACAGACTTTCTCGTAACAAATTTTTATTTTCTCCTATACGTACGTATATATTCGGAGTAATATACGTAGAATAGAGAAAGCTATGTAATGCTGAGCGAAAAAACGGAGAAATTTTCGGCAGGAAAAAATTCATTTCCGGGCCTTGATAACGAGAATATCGATAAATCCATTTGCTAAATTCAGAGAAAAAATCTTCTAACTTGTAGTGCAGCCGGACTCCCTGTTTGATGGGTCCTTGATGCTGAAAAAACAATTAAAATCAAAACGTCTGTCCGTGTGTCTGTCCATCTGTTTGTGAATACTACTACCGCCTAAACCATTTGTATGATCTTTTCGAAATTGAAGAAACCCTTGTCGATATGGTTCTAGTTGAAGCTTTGAAATCTTTAGAAACATTCTTTGAAATTTCAGAGTACTTTACATGAAGCTCCCTGGACATATTCAAAATTTTCTCAAAAAACCGGCCCAGATTTTTTTCTTAAATGTCTTGGAAGAACAGGATAAAATACACTTATAAAAGTGGCGTACTTGTAGGTACTATTTTCATGGTTAGCTGAATTTTCGAAAATTGCAAAAGTTTGATTTTTTTCTGTGTCTTCCTACAACTGTAAAGTTGAAAATAGGAATTTTCCCTTTGAATGAAATTTATTATTATAAATAGTTATTTTATTTAGGTCATGTAGATTTTTTGAAACTTTTTATAGTTCTCGTGCAATAGTGCGTGCAATATTTGCAATTTTAAGAAATCACAAAAACAAGAGTTTCTCAAAAGCGACTTCAATTTTTTTAATTTTTTTTTTGTAGGAGTAATGCCTAATGTACCCTACACGATGACATAAACGTCATATTGAGCTATTCTTTAGTTTTTTTTCAAAAATTTCAAATATGTATTTTTTTTACTTAACTCCCACGTCGGTAATATTTACATTAGTGGCAATTTCTTCACACCATATTTGTGAGTAAATAAGCTTTAAATAACGTCAAATAAAGTTTATCGAAAACACCATTTTCTGTTAAAATGAGCTAAAAATTTCTTATTTTCAGAAACCCTCAAACGCCATTTTCTCAAAAAGGGCTCCGAAGTTTTCTTTCAACTTTTCAAATGGATACGGCTAGTTGCTCTGTTTAATATGACGTAAAGTTTATTTTGGAATTAGTTTCAAACATTTAACAAATGTAATTTTTTGAAGGTATCTCTCATATTGTTAATATGCACATTTCCGTGGATTTGAATGAATTCTTGCATTTGTGAGTGGAAGTGCTTCAACTGACTTCCAATGAAGGTTTTTGAAAACTTCGAAGGTTTTTCGAGGTGCTAGGGAGTGGCACAGACTTTCTCGTAGTAAAATTTCCTAATTTCCTCGGCACCCAAAGAACATTTTTGACATTTTCTCAACTTTTCGGTATCTTAATAGTAGAACCGAAATATTATTTCAAGAATATTAAAGAACAGAAAATTGTCGTCCTAAATAGAAATTTTTATTGAAAAATTTGAAGTCGTTTTTAAGAAAATGCCAATTAAACATTACTGTCAATGCGAAAGTTGAAGCTCTTTTCACAGGAATCTCTTGAGTTCTCGAAAACCTTCAGCGGAAGTCATTTGAAGCACTTCCACTCACAAATGCAATAATGTACTCAAATCGATGGAAATGTGTGTATTAACTGCGTGAGAGATATTTTAAAAATATTACATTTGTGTATTTTTTGAAAAAAATTAGACACCAAAATAAAATTAACGTAATATTTAACTGTGCAATAAGCGCTATCCTTTGGAAAAAAAATTGAAGAAAAAATTTGGAGCCATTTTCGAGAAAATGGCGTTTGATCGTTTCTGAAAATACGGACTTTTGAGCTCATTTGTACAAAAAATTGTTGATTTTTCGACTTTATTTGACATTATTTAAAGTACATATACTCATAAATATAATACTGTGAAGAAATCGCTTCTATATTAAGTATTAATGATGCGAGAGACAAGTAAAAAGTAAATTTTTATAATTTATGAGAAAACAAAAAATAGAACAATATGGCATTTATACCATCCTATAGGGTTTGTTTGGCACTAACCGTACCAAAAGTTTAAAGAAAAAAATTGAAGTCGTTTTCGATAAAATATTGCTTTTATCTATCTATATATTTTAAAAAAATAAGGTATTCTGCCATGGCTTCGTTTACAGCCTCTATTGAACCAATTGTAGTATTTTTCTTTAAATAAAAGAATGTGATCCCTAGATGTGTTATCAGATATTGTTTGTGTTGATTCACCAACATTTACGATATAAATTAATTAATTAAATTATTCTTTAATAATACGCTTATCAATAATCAATTGTTTTTCTTCAAAAGGGTGGCTGTTTCCAAATCGATGTAGAGTCGATAGATGTGGGTCCACGCTGCTTCATGGTGGCGCTGCTTGATGTTTTGTTTTGTTTGTTGAGATTTGTTTACAATTCGTCAAGGTTTTGTTTCAGTGTAATAATTGCATTGTGGCGTTGACAGTTTGCTTGCATTTGCTTTTGTGGTGTATTTTGTAGAGAACATTCGGACAGTGGGTTTTGCTCGGTTGTACTGAAGTAGTGAAGTTGTTCACAGGTTATGTCGAATTCCGAATCGTTGCCCACGCCCCCCAAAAGACGCAAACGTACATTAAGAGAACGCAGGGAAAGAGAAAGTCCGCGTAGGTATCGTGTTAGTGAGGTAATTTCGTTTTCTGTTGGGTCGTTGGCTATAAAATGTCAGTTTTGTTCTACTTTGTACTTCCCATGTGCGAGAAATTCTGCAAACGAGTTTACTCTGTGCTGCTTAAGTGGGAAAGTTGTTTATAGGAGATGACACATCAAAAACTGTAGAAATAATATCCGTCAGTATAATAGTGCTCTTTACTTTGTGTCATGTTGTGCCGATATTGCATTGCTACCTGGTTATGGGCCATACATGTTCAAAATATTGGGAACTCCACATCACAGAATATCTTCGTTATACCTTGAAGATCCAAACAATGAAACATATTGTGAACATTCGTCTGGGCACAGTATTTTACATTCCTATTTTTTTAATTTCCGAAAATTCAGAGTTAATCCTGAAAATTGGATCTATGCCATCTTTAGAAATGTATTTAACTCTATTCTTACAAGAAATTTAAAGAACAAATTTGGAGTCATTTTAGAGAAAATTATGAAAATGTCCTTAAAGCTTGATATAATGTCCGCCCAAAAATTAATGAATATTTTTCAAAATCGTAGAGCATTGGCTCACGCAAAAACGTCAGAGGTTTCTTCAATTTGGAAAAAATCTTACGCATGGTTTAGGCGCTAGGTTTCTTTACATACACCAGACAGACGGACGTATTGCTTTCAATTGGGTTTTGAGCGTCAAGGACCCACAAAACAGGGATTCTCGCTTCACTATGTTTTAGAGGATTTTTTTCTTAATTTTGCAACTGGATATATCCACTTTTTCGTTTTCAGGACCTGCCAATGATTTTTTCCTGCCGAAAATCCCCCGTTTGTTAGCGTAGCATTACATAATTTCCCTATACTACGTACATTAATCCGTATAAACGTACATATACTAGAAAATAAAAATATATTTGTTCTAATTTCTAACTATTCTCATTATTCATTCTTGCAAGTATTTTTACGGCCATTATAATTTTGAAATTGAAATTTGACTAATTCATATCCCGTATGGAGGTAATATTGAAGGCCATTGGGTGTTGAGAATTTTCAACGGAAGTATAATGTTAACTTCTACGATTCATTGGTAAGTCCAATGGCAGATACTGTAAGAACACATTTAAACAAAGCTAGAATTGAAAGGAATAGTGTATTTTAGAAATTTTCAACACACGAAAATACTTCTAAAACAGTTTACAGCGTCAGCGACGCCACATTCAACTAGTCTGATAAGTGACTTAAATTATATCTGGCAGGCCTGGATGACCGGGGTGGGTAAGAGCTTGTATCGATTCAGCTCTTTGCTCCGAAGGGTCGCGGGTTTGAGTCCTTCCTTGGGCATGGTTGTTTTTATCCCTTGTCTCTCATGTATGTGCTGTCGTGGAGGGCCTTGCGTTCTGGTGACCCCAGATCAGAGAAGTCCGCAAGTGTGTTAGTGTGTACAGTGTGATCGAATATGCGTCTCTACGGGACGTAAAAGGTAACCGGCTGACGGCTGGATAGAAGCTCTAGAAAGAAGAAGAAATTATACCCGACAAAATACTCTTTCACTGAAATATATCAACGAAATATGTAATGTCTTTCCCTAGGTCAGTCCGCAGCAACAAACAGACGGAGAGATACAAATTGTAAAAACTAATTATGATTAATTATAATTTTATGATTAAATATGTTAATTATGATGTATTTAACCATTTACAATTAAATAAAAAAATAGTTATTTTGAAATCTCAGGCAGAAACGTTTATTTCATTAACATAAATAATCGGTTGGCTATTATATTCTAATAAGTTGGCCAGCAATACTTGTGCACCGAGATTGTTTAAAATTCGATATTTCGCTTCCATACCGAGAACAATTTTTGAAAATACATCACTGTATTTAGTAGTAGTTTTAATTATTTTGATCAATTCTAAATTTACTTAGTCGCATAACCTAGAAGTTTTTGAACCCCATACCTTTGTTATAATTCAATTAATAACAGTACAATTGAACGACACAGAGTAAGAATGAAAAATGTTAATAAGTAGAAAGGATTACTCGAATTTCTGATTAGGCTTCTCTAGAATTGAATTCAATGGAACATCCCAAGTAGTAATAAGTTAAGAGGAACTAAGAAAAGAAGTACAAGTAATAATTCCTGTTTTCATATGTAGAAATTCTGTTGAGGATTAAAATATTGCTCTTAGTTTAAAAGGTATCTCATTACATAAGAATGTTCTTTCTGGTTTGAAAACAGTTTTGTAATTACCGCCTCCAGAAAGTAGTGGCTTAGTTATCCTCACTGCTCATATTACTTGTAGATTCAACCTCAATCAAATTTTTGATGCCAATTTTCTGATTGCGGGAAATCATTTCTCTTTAAAGTCATTCAAAATAGTGTCTTCAGCATGTGGCAAATTTCAATTAAGAACTTCACTTTTTCAAATACTTGCAGTTTGAAGTTCACAAACCGATTCAAAGTCAACATAATTCGTTAAGGAACCCACTCAAAAGTATTCTGTTACTAACCTGCAAATGAACCCTTGAATCAGTTTATATTTTGTATTCACTTGTATTCTGTCCGTAAAATAATGGAGCGAGAATTAAAATCAACAACATTAGTGAGAAGTTGAGAAATGATCATTAAAAATAACAATTTTTCCCATAGATAATATTTTTAGTTTCATGTCAGAGGCTGCCTGGCTCTTCTTCTTCCCCCGCCTCCATTGGCGTCCAATTCCTCCGATCCACCCGCGCCCGTGTTGCTACCTCGCGGCCACCAGTGAGCGCTGCGAAGAAGTTGGCGCCCCAGAGAGCGAGGGTGAAAAAATCGGAATATCGGCAGCGGGAAAAGGCAGCTGTACGTGGGAACGAGGGCCGGGACTGACTGACTGCGAGGGGCGGCTGGGGACCGGGCAAGAATCAGTTCAGATAATCCGATCCTGAGGAAATCTGCTCATCGGAAACTGCGTCCCCCCTCGACTGCGAAGTTCGCGTCCCCCGCTCCCCCCGCACCGCAACCCTGCGCCCGCCGCCCCGGCTGGGCAACCGCTTCCCCACCGCGCTCGACACCCACCCTATCACGCTCGCCCTACATCACCTCCTCGTGACCATCACAACCTCTTCCTATACCACCTCAACTATCGCAATTATGAAGAACCCGCTACTTCGCTATTCACCCAACATCGCCACTCTCACAATGAATGTAAGTTCTTCCTACACCATCCAAACCTATAAAAATTACTAACATTGTTCTTATAACATTCTCCTTTGTTAAAATCATCACTACATTTGTTAACATTTACCATCCCTTCACCCATTGAAGAACCAAAACCTTAACACTACAACTCCTTCGTTACATACAACATCATAATAAAAATGACTCATGATCAAATTTTTAGCTTCTAAAACTAATAATAAATTTTAAAATTGAACATGAATAAAATTTCTGTTTTAGCACCACAATCATCATATTTTTCAGTTTTCATTTGCACTATCACAAACTTCCTCAGATTGGTCCATCACCACCATGCTCACAATCATCGTCGCCTCGATCGCAACCGCCTGCACTGGAGCTGCGCTGCCGCCACGACAAGAGGGACCCCTCTAAGCCCCCGCTCGCGTTCGCCTCCGCGTTCTCGAAGCTTCCTTCCCCTCGGCGGCGGCCCCGCTCACCCGGCGCTGCTTCCGCCCCCCCTCCCCGCCACGGCCCCGCTCCGCAGGCCGCCGTCGCCAACTTCGCGGACCCCGCCGCAGACTTTTTCCTGCATCACTTTTATCCGATGATGAATTAATGATGGGAAGATTAGGGAAGGATTGGATCTGCATATAACAAGGTACTCACCCCGCTGATGCGATTATTCGGAGGCTGACGCATTCTTAACGGGATTCTGCGCCCGAATATTGAGTTGCGACGGGGATCAATCGGGAGTGTCCTGTAAGTCAGGGTTGGAGGCGGAGCCGGTGCGGCCCGGCGTCTATATATACTCGCAGACTGCGGTCTCGTTATATTCGATACCTAGTGGCAATTCCGAAGAATAGCGCTCAAAAATAGGCGAACACAATCCACAGGACTCTGTTGAAAGGTAGTAAATAGATATGCACTATGAGTTTTCTAGGAATATGAATTCATCAGACAGGATAATTTTCACGTTCTAAAATGGTAAATGTAGAATATTTACCATTTACCATACATTGGATGTCCAGATTTCTTTCCTAAGAAAAAGTATAAAAGAGTATATATTACGCAGCGTTGTCACGACAATTGTCTCCACAGCAAATATGATAAACAGATATATTGGTTTCTATTTTTAAATATTCTGAAATTCTAGAAGAGGGAATATGGTACGTGGTGATTTGTCGTGACCGGCCGCACGCATTTGAAGGAGCCGCCGCCGAGTGACGTCAGCGGGGCGTTACCACCCCTGGCGGGAGAAGAAGGCGACCGGCGCGAGCAGGCCTGGACGGTCCGCGCGCGGCCGTCACGCCCGAGCAAGCGGGTAGGGACTCGCCACCGCCCCTACTCCGCAGTTAGTCGGCGGGCCGCTAGCCCTAGCGGGCTATAAGAGGGCTCCGACCCGACGCCAGGGCAGATAGCGAGCGGCGGTGTTAGTGATTGTATCGTGGCGAGTGACTTGGTGAGGGAAGTGTGGAGATCAGCTACGAGGACGACCTGTGCAACGAAAGTGGAACTCTCTTGTGGATATTTGACGACGCGGCTGATTTTGGGACTTTTTCTGGACAATGATAACACGGCTTCGTTTTTGGTACATTCTTCTGGTGATACGAAACTTCGGCAATTGTACCTGGTCTTGAATAAAAATTGTTTTGTGAATTCTTGCCTTTTGATTGGATACTACATGATTAAAATAAGACTTAAAGCAATTCATAGTACTATCACAAATCAACAAACACACTTTCCAAGTTTGATTTCTCTATTGAAAAACTTATGCTTTAATCATAATCGCTTACACATTTTCCAGCAAATAACAACTTAATTTTGAAATGTTTGTATGCACTGCAGTAATTCATTGCTCGTGGGAAAACAATTACACGTGTTCCTTGTGAAATAATTTTGTTTTACTTCCGTGGAGATCTGTGAGCTTTCGAATATCTTATAAAATATGCACTGCCAGAAAGTTGAACTAGAGAACATTTTATTTATTTTAACAAAATAAGTATTTTTAACTCGGACATCAAAAAAGGCACTTCTATGGTCATTACAAAATCAAAAATATGACTTACTCTCTGTTCTGTACATCGACAGATGAGCTAGATTTAACTCAAAACATACGTAAAATGCAAGGACATATTGCAGGATTATTCCATTACTTCGTAAAATAACATGATAGCCTATTTTACATGCACATAACAATTCTTCTCCAATGGCGCACAGCCACAAATAAATAACGGCCATAAGCACAAGAGCTTTCAGTGATCGTTATGAATCAAAGGGTGTTGTGAGTGGTGGGGCCGGCGACCGGCGGGGGCGCTGATGACGTATTGTTATGCCCCTCGTCCATTACCGGCCCTCGGACTGGGCGCCGCTTTTTAGGTGAAAGGGGATCTCCTTGGAGGGAAGCCTGAATCGTCCCAGCGCCCAACCGCTTATTTGGGGTGGAGATCTCCGGGAGCTCAGGAGGGGCTCTGTACGAAACAATCGACCGATCAGATCGGGGGAAGTAGTTTCCCATGGCGCAAAAAGCTGCAACCGGTGAAGTGATTGAAAGTGGTTGACCGAGCGATTCCTTTTCCTTCATTAAAAAATAATATTCGATTGATTACTTGTTTTATAGGTATTCAGCATTTATTTATACGTAGTCAGCTTTACGTAACGTAGTCAGCATTACATCTATAAAATAATACCTATTCAGCTGTTAAACTGATACGTTCAACAATATTAATGAATTATATTTATATTACGGAAACATTTCACTTGGATAATGCATGAAAAATCACTAGTGATACAGTTGTGTCGAATTAAAACAGACTTTAATAAAATATAGCTACAATATTTTGAACAATTTGACATTATCAAATTCAGCTAAAATTAAAACATTCCTTCTACTTGAGCCTCAGATGTCAACTCTCGCATGGAGAACAGTACGCGTAAAAGCTATTTATTAAAATAAATACCTCTTAAGATGAGACTTCTTCTAGAATGAACTAATGAAAACGTCACAAAAACTACTTCCAGAAAATTTGAGCTAAAATTCTTACCTATATTTAGTTTTCAAGTTTCCAAGGAAAAAATGCTTGAGAATTAACATTTGCTAGCTGCAAACAAAAATGTTGCCAACTACGACAACAGTTGGAGTAGGTAGCTTTGAATTTCACAAGTTATTAAATAAGTTTTTATAAAAACACACAGAATCGTTTTTGAGAAAAAATGATCTTTGTGAAAATTGGTTTTGAAATGTAAACAGTCATCACTCGTGAAGTTGTTTTGAGTGCTTTGGTAAAATTGTTTAAACAACTTAAAATCAATAAATTTAAATTAAACGTTCACAAACAAATATAAAACATGATTTTTTACTTATTTCTTAGCAATACATAGCGTAAAAAATTCTCTTAAAAATAAGTTGGAAAATTATTTCTGTGCCTCATGTAAACAGAATATGAATCTTTATGTATTTCACTGTTTCAAAAGTATGCAAAAAATGTGTATTGCTGATCAATTGAGCGTGATCCATTGTGATGGAAGTATAATTAATGACGCATAATATCAACAACATTAACAATAATCCGAGTATGTAAATTTTTGACTATTATTTTAAATAATTGAAATCAACGTATTAATGTGTGAATGTGATTTATTTGCTACTGTCATTCGCCTTTGCAACAGTGTTCAATGAAAGAAGAAAAACATAGTACAAAATTGAATACGTAATTAAAATTAGCTGAAAAATTCATATTGTTCACAGAAGACCTTACATTTTTTTTAGAACATCAGTGATTACTTCTGAAGTATGTGACGATTATTGATATTGGATTTTCATCCTCTTAATATCATTAATTTTGTTAGGAAATTGGATAAATATTTAAGAATATTATATGAATAATTTTCCTATTTTCATGATGGTTCATAAAAAAATTCTATAAAAACGTGGCAGATAGCCATGGTTCCAGGCAGATGTTTTTGGAGAGTTAAGACTTGATCTAAAAGACTGAATAAAAAATGCGCCTATTCTCATCGAGGTTGACATACCAACATGTATTTGACTTCCTTATTCCTATTAAGAATAATTAAATGTGTAATAAAAATAAATAAAACTTTTCGCTGAAATCATAAATAAGTTTTCTGTATCTTTGCACCTTTTCACTAAACCGCTTCACTGATTGATGATTCCTGCTGTAATGATAGTGACTTTACAATGTTCTGTGTTATTGCTCTCAGCGTGAAATAATGCGCACAGGGCTTGAATGGTTGTTTGCACACCGTCCTCGTAGGGGGTTCACTAGCGAAAACAGCTTCCCTTCACGCCTCTATCCGTCCTCTATGTTTGTGGACGTTTTTTCTGGAACATCCAGTATTTGCATTATAAAAGTAGCATTGCCCAGAAGACAAACGACTGGTAATGCTAAATTTAGATAGTCACAATATTTACATGATTTAACTATTTAAATGCATATTTTATTTTTATCAAAAGTTTTGCTTCAATTTGTATCATTATATACACTCTAAGATCGCAGAGTATTTCTGAAAAAAATTGTTTTCTTTGATGCAACTTCAACGTAATTACTTCGTTTCTTTCCCAACATAACTGAACATTGTCTTCAAAAGTTATAAAATTCAAGAGCGTGTTTTCAGTCAGTAAACTAATTCAAAGCAAAACTTTTTAAAGTATTTTTCTGCGTCAAGAGACAGTAAAAAGATCTTCAAATATAGAACTCTAGATATGAAGCACTTGAGCAAACAATTATCACTGTTTCAATGAGAACTAAAAAGAGCCAAATGAATTTATCCAAGCGTATTTTAAAAGGGCCAAGCGAATGTTCCACGCGACTTTAAACAGATGAGGACAACATCTGTGGCATTGAAGTAAGAGAGGTACCTCTCAACTACGTAGCGGTTGAGGTGGTTGAGGACAGTTGCTGAAAGGTTTGACTGAGAACAGCTGACGTCTGGGAGGTCCTAGTGAACCAGTCTTGACAGTAGTGGCAGGATTTTCAACACTAGCTAGGTAGAATTAGCCACTGTCACGAGGAGAATTTTAGCTGTTGTCTGCTCAGAACATTAGTTTTCCTGTCAACACTTTGCGAATGCCGGATCAGTACCTTCACTGTAGTAAACCCCGAACCAGAAGCGGACGTGGGGTTCCGCTTCGCTCGAGGAGGGGCGCAAACCCTCCCCTTTCCCTTCACCGGGTGGCAGCAGTTGAAACCCCGAGCCCTCTCTTCTCGAATGGGCACGACGTACATGCTGCTCGCGACGTGCCACAGTCCGAGGCATAACCGGCAACAGAGTGGACGAGCGAACGAGGACGGATCCTGTCCTTCAGGCCCTGGGTGTGGACACCGTAGGCGCCCTGAGACCTTCGGAGGCCTATCCCGCAGCAAACCACTTCGCTGCAACCGGTGGGCAAGTTATCGCCGCCCCGGGCGAGAGTGGCATAGTTGCCTGACCCTGCCGGCCGTCGACCTGTCGGTGACCGGTCGGTGCTACCGTCATCAACCAAAGGCACTGTACGGAAAGAACGCCGTCCAACCAAAATTCTTATTTGTTTATTGTTTTCGCCAACTGTTATTGTATATATTAATGCAACAATTAAAGCGACTAAAAAACATTTGTTTGAACATCTAACCCTGCATCATGTAAATACAACATTAACAAACGGACTACGGATGGCGCGCGGTCTTCCTTCACCTAGCCCCGCCCCTTACTTACACACTAGCACACTTGTTGAGAGACCAGCTTGTTCCGGCTGAGGTGGTGCATCGCTGGTGGAAGATACCTGGTTGGGGAACGCCACAGTCGACGTGTAGGTTGGAGCCGAATCTCGCCATCCAGCGGAGAAAGAACACCGCCACCCTCCGAGGAAACAAATTCATTGCACTTACGGGAATAATGGCCATGGTTGTGGTCGGACCTGGAAACACGAAAAAATCAATCAATTTGAACAAGGTCACTCCAGGAAAGCTAGAAAACGTTTATGTCAATCCCAGACCATTGGCCAATCTCTCTTTACAGTTATTACTTTCTCGGATACTTACGTATATACAAGAGTATAGAAATTTCCGCAGCATTACATAACTTTTTCTATACTACGTATAGGAAAAGCTGCGGAAATAGATTACGAGATATCAACAGAAATGCACGTTTTGAGGTCCCTTGATTCCGAAATAGTGTTGTTTTTTTCAAAACGTCCGTCCGTCCGTCCGTCCGTCCGTCCGTCCGTCCGTCCGTCCGTCCGTCTGTCTGTCTGCCTGTCTGTCTGCCTGTCTCTGCCTGCCTGCCTGCCTGTCTGTCTGTCTGCCTGTCTATCAATTTGTCAGTCGTATGTGAACACTTCTAGCGCCTAAACCACACGTACGATCTTTTCCAAATTGTAGAATCCTTTGTCGATCTGGATCTAGTTAAAGTTTTGAAATTTTGAAAAACATTCTTTAAAATTTGGGGGTTCTTTACATGAAGAAACCCGGAAATTTTCAAAATTTTCTCAAAAACGGCTCCAATTTTTTTCTTTAAATTTCTTGTAAGAATAGAGTAAAATACACTGTGGCGTAGATCCCATTTTCACGGTTAACTCTAAATTTTCAAAAATTTCAAAAAATTTGGGGGGATTTTGGTAGGTCTTCCTACAACTATAAAATTGAAGACACAAATTTTTCCTTCGAATTAAATTTGTTACCCACAAATAACACTTTCATTAAGGTCATGTAGACTTTTTCGAAAATTGTAGTAGTTTTCGTGCAATTGATCGTGCAATATTTGCAATTTAAAAAAACTACAAAAATAAGGATTCCCAAAAACGGCTCCAAATTTTTTCTTTGTATTTTTGGTAGAGTTAGTGCCCAACCAACCCTATCCGATGACATAAACACAATATTGCACTATAATTTTTTTTCAAAAATTACAAAAATGTAATTTTTTTGACTTGTCTCTAACGTCGGTAATAACTACCTTATACGAGATTTCTTCACGCGCGCGTTAGATTTATGAGTACATGTGCTTTAAATAATGTTAAATACATTTTCTCGAAAACTCAACAGTTTTCTGTAAAAATTAACTCAAAATTCCGAATTTTCAAAAGCGCTCAAACGCCATTTTCTCAAAAATGGCTCAAACTTTTTGTTCAAATTTCTCCAATGAGTAGTGCTAATTACACTCTTTAAGGTGACGTAAAGTTAATTTTGGTGTATTCTTTTGCTTTTTCAAGAATTACACAAATGTAATTTTTTTGAAATATCTCTCACGCCGTTAATAAGCACATTTCCATCGAATTGTATACATTGTTACATTTGTGAGTGGAAGTGATTGAAAGTACTTCAATAGACGTTTTTCGAAAACTCAATAGATTCTTGTGAGAAAGAGCTTCGAATTTCGCATTTACAGTAATGCTTAATAGCCATTTTCTTAAAAACGGCTTCAAAATTTTCAATGAAAAGTTCTATTTCTAACACGATTTTGCTCTTCTTTAATATTTTTCAAGTAATATTTCGGTTTTACTGTTAAGTTACCGAAAAGTTAAGAAAACGTCAAAAAATGTTTTGTACTTTCGGTGACGATAGATGGCAGCTGGCCAGAGAATGGAGGAAGACCTTAAAGCCAGTCCACGCCAAGGAAATTAGAAAAAATTGTTACGAGAAAGTCTGTACCATTCTCTAGCTCCTCTAGTTTTTGTTTATTATCAAGTGCATTAGCTCCTTAGCTGATCTGCACTGCATGTTTTAGAGCCGAATGCTTAATGTCCTACAACATAAGACATTAATTGTGATGAATAATGGCGATAATTGAATTGTCAAGCGATCGCAAGAATATATGAGTATTATAGTAGAATCGCTTAGTTGTCAAGTATTATTTTTACTCACCCGGGATATACCCATCATAAATATCACTTCCCAGGACAAGTGTTAGATAAATAACGTTGGTGATCTAAAAATACGTAAGTACAAAATGCATATTAATGTTTTAATTACAAATGTATAATTAAATATCTTAATTTTTAAACAAATTAATCTTGATTTTTCTTGACGCTTTCATTTTTACGCTGGTGCGGCTTATCTACTACGATACATTTTATTACGTTACAGAAGTAATTCTCCTTTGTCACCGCCTTTTGTGTCTTTTTACTTCGCGCCTGAAATTTTTTAGCATTTAAAAAATGGTATTAAATCATCTAACTTCAACATTCCCGTCATCATCTGATTTCTTTATAAAGTAGCATACAGAGGATAAGAGCCTCGTGCACTGAAGATAACGCAGCCTTGCAAATTATAGTATATGCAACCCTCCAAACACGCATGCTGTGCGCTAGACAGGTCTGATCCGTCGGATCTGTCGGTCGCGAATTCTAGGTTACTTTTACATAACTTCAATTCTAAGACATTTCATGAAGTGTAATTAATCATAATTGCATCCTTCAGACTTCCGTCTTAACATAATAACTTTTTATTTTATATCGAGGGCAGTATTCACTACATAGAACAAAACTAGAGGTGCTACAGAATGGCACAGCCTTTCTCGTCACCAAATTTCTCTAATTTCCTTGGTGTGGTCTGTCTTTAAGGTCGTGCTCCATTCCCTGGCCAGCTGCCATCTATGGTCGCCCAAAGTACATTTTTTGGACAATGAATCATTACCGTACTTCAAGGATATTAAAAAAGAGTAAGAAGTCGTTGTAAATAGAAGTTTTATTGAAAAAACCGTTGCCGTTTTTAAGAAAATGGGGATTAAAATTACTCTAAATGCAAAATTTGAAGCTCTTTTCACAAAAATCTATTGAGTTTCCGAAAAACTTCATTTGAAGTCCTTTCAAGCACATCCCCTTACAAATGTAATACTGCATACTGTGACATACCAATATGGGGACGTTTTATTACAGAATATTTGTCGTAAATGGGCAGGGCAAATAATAGGCAATATGGCGCCTTAGTAACGACGTCGTGGTTGTCAGGATAAACAAACATTCATCTGACCGTGGAGGCGAGGCGAGGCATTATGGTTTTTAAAAGGGAGGAAAAATTCATTCGGTCGCATGTCGTGACCGTGAGCAGCTCGCTCGAAAATAGATTGATTTGTGCATGTTAGGACTTTGCATATTTTCCTGCTAAAAACGGAAGATAGAACTGAGAGATTTTTCTGTGCGGTGTAAGCATAAAAGCACTAAATATTTATACGGTGACAACGGGCATTAGACCTAATATAGTGGAGCTGGAACAAATATTTGAGTGGTGTGAAGCAGTGAATCGGCGGTGTTCGTCAAGAAAGAAGAGAAGAAGATGTGGTAACTGGACTGCGAGACTTCGGAGCTTCAAATACAAGAAGGGAAGGCGTGTTTTCGAGGGAGTACCAATCAAGAGCATGCGAAGACCAGAAGCGCCATATATGGTTCGAACCAAGAAAGTTCTTCAATGTAATTTTTTTTTCCATTTTAATTTGCTGCATTGATAAGAAATAAACATTAAGTTTCTCTTGAAAGAAAGATAAAATGATTTTCATTGGGCAATTCAAGCTAATAAGTAGCTAGATCAAATAATCTCTGTTTTCAGATTCCTCGCCATTCTGTATAGATGGCAGATCGCGTAATCGGCTATTAATAGATACTAACGATTATTTCTGACGTGACCCATCGACCCAGCTAGCGGGATAATATTCAGTTTTTTTATCAGAGGAATAATAGTTAAAATATTATCGTAACCTTTTTCCTGGCGCCCATGTTACTAAACATTTGGAAACGGGTTACGACGAATCGCCCAATAGTTGTACCAGTTAGGGGCATGTTTCAATACAAATCGATGAAAATGTCCATATTAACGGCCTGAGAGGTATGTCAAGAAAATTACATTTGAGTAATTAAAAAAACAAAACAAATGAATACTCCAAAATGAACTTGACGTCATAATAAACAGTGCAATTAATACTCTCTATTAGAAAAATTTAGAGCCATATTTGAGAAAATTGCGTTTGAGCATTTCTGAAAATGCCGAATTTTGTGCTCATTTTTACAGAAAATTGTTGAGTTTTCGAGAAACTTTATTTGATATTATTTAAAACACATGTGCTCATAAATATAAGAATGTGAAGAATTCGCCTTTAATGCACACCTTACAGACATGAGAGACAAATGAAAAAAAATTCATTTTTGAAATTTTCGAAAATAACAAAAGAATACAGCGTTTATGTCGTTTATGTCACGGCATAGGGTTTGTTTGGAACTAACGTTACCAAAATGTAAAGAAGAAATTAGATTTGGTTTTGAGAAAATCTTGTTTTTGTATTTTTTTTAAATGCAAATATTGCACGCACTATTGCACGAAAACTACTAAAATTTCCAAAAAAAAAACAAAAAAACAAACTACATGACCTAATTGAAAGAACTATTTATGCAAAATAAATTTCATTTGTAGGAAAAATCCATGTCTTCAATTTTGTAGTTATAGGAAGACGCCGGAGAAAATTCAAACTTTTGCAATTTTTGAAAAATCAGAGTTAACCGTGAAATTCTGACCTATGCCACCATTATAAGTGTATTTTGCTCTTATCTTACAAGAAACTCAAAGAAAAAAATTGGAATCGTTTTTAAGAAAATTTTGAAAATGTCCGGGCGACGTCCTGAAAAGTACCCCCAAATAAAAAAAAATCAAAAGTTCAAAGCTGCAACTAGAGACAAATCGACATAAGATTCTTCAATTTGGAAAATATCGTACTTGTGGTTTAAGCTCTAGTAGTGTTCACAGACGGATGGACGGACAGACAGACAGATGGACGGACGGACGGACGGACGTTTTGCTTCCAATTGGTTTTTCGGCATCAAGGACCCACAAAACAGGAATTCTCGCTACACCACGTGTTGGAGAATTTTTCCTCTTAATTTAGCAACTGGTTTAATGCACCATACTTAGGAATTCTCTTTCTTCTATCCTAACAAAAAATAAGATAAAACAAGAAATTAAAAAAAAAAAACTTTAAAAAGGTCACAAGGGCTTTATGATTTTTCCAAGAAACAAAGTAATCCAAAAGTTAGGAGCCGTTATTGAGAAAAGTTTGAAATTATTAAAATACTCCTGTAAAGAATACTACAAATCAAATATCCGTTTCAATGCACAGTCGCAGCACCCCGAGCTCGGTGAGATTGATCAGGGAATATAATTTTTTAGGAAATTGTCTGAACGGTTTAAGCGCAAGCGTTGAGTCCTGACGGATGGTCGGTCAGAGAAACGTTGTACCATAATCCAATAGTTTGACATTAAGGAAACAAAAACGAAACATTTTCAAATTCACGAATATCAAAGTGGTGAATTTTGTGTCCTTTAAAGAGGTAAAGTCTAGCAATCTCATTGTATTTATTAGTTTGCAGCTTAGATCTATTAACGTAAATACATTGAACTCTACTCGCCATTAACCAATAACATTTAAATACTAATTAGAATCACATTACTTTTATTTTTAAATAAATACGTAACTTAAATTGAATAATTTCATACACGTAAATTAAAAAGATAATTTAGGAAACATTTTTACACATTATAATTTCATTTCTCATCTATTTATTTATTCTCATATATGCCACGCATTTTGATACGCATTCGTGACATGGCTACTATTCGCTATACACTTTCTACTCTGTACACTCTCAAAGCCGACCTTCTGAAAGCCTTCACACACGTAAACAATAATTTAGATGAATATATCCGAAGGCTCGAAGAAGTCGTTCAAATCTCAGACGGTTGGACAACAATAGGAAACCCCGCAGAAACTTTCAACCGTCCATCAGCGAAATCAAAAACACAAGCATCACTACCAATTATGACTGAAAACAGATTTGCACTGTCAGATTATGACAATGATATTCCTTGCCTTCCCAATCCTCAATATCTCCTCCCATCATCGACACGTCCACCCACAAACCGACGCAAACAGACTAGCAAGCGCAAAGAAACAAAGACACGTAGAGTTGCGCAATCTGGCCCACAAGTAAACAAGGACATTCTCACTGAGCCCACCAAAAAGGTACTAATTTTAGCAGATAGCCATGGGCGACAAATCTACTCCCTGCTCAGTGGGAAACTCCCATTAAATTTCTCTGTCATGTGTGTGTTTAAACCTAACGGGACGTTTGCCGACGTGATCAGTGAATTGGACATCCACACAAAAACTCTCACCAAACAGGATACAGTCATCATCATAGGAGGGCAGAATGACATCAATTTGGGTGGTTACTTTACACCTGAGCAACATGTTGACAAACTACAACGTGACGCCCAAAACACGAACATTGTAATCTCGACTCTGCCCTTCTGGTACAACAAACCAACACTGTGCAAAGAAATTAGACACGCAAACAACCAATTAAAACTGCATCTTGAAAGCACACATATTAAATTATTTGAGCATAACATTCTCTCAGAAAAATACTTCACCCGGCATGGTCTTTACTTGAACCTTGCCGGAAAACATGCACTCGGTAGCGAACTTGCAAAACACATCCTTACACCTCAGCAGTATCCTACCCAAAACTCATCCCCACCTACATCACCTAGTTCTCTTCCATCCACCGGAATCCCCTTGGATCTAATTACCTTATCTCCTGAACCTAATCCCTGTATTACCTGTCCCATTATTCATTCCCCTACATCTGTAACCCCTCCTTCCTCACCTCCTAACACTGCTGGGTCACGATACTTCCTTCGACCACGCACTGGAGGTAAAAATGAGATAAATAAATAGCAACTACAGTCAGATGCAGCAGAAAAGTATCCGTATAGGTACATGCAAAAGATTCAAATAATGTGCAATCTCTTTCAAATAAAATTGAATTTATCGAGGCAGCATTACAGTGTGATCTGAGTCAAATAGATGTTATTTGCTTTACCGAACATTGGTTATCTCATAATGATCAAACACACTCCAAATTACTAGTTTTTACCTTGCAGGATCTTACTGTAGATTGATAGAATCAAATAAAGGTCCTGCTTACGGAGGTTCGTGTATTTATGTAAGAAATAATATTGATTCCACCTTCTTCTCAGAATTCAATTTATATGCAGTTGAAAAAGTGAATTAACAGTCGTACATCTTACTACGCTCAAAATTATCTTACTTTGCATCTACAGACCTCCAACAAACCGAGTTTTAGATTATTTCTATTTCTTAGAAAATCTAGAGATAACTCTGAACAAAATTAATAATCTCTCTTTTAAATCCATTGTTGTATGTGGAGATTTCAATATTGATTTTCTGAGCGAATCCCAGGAAAAAGAGCAGTTTCTCAATTTAATTCATTCTTTTAATTTAGGTATTAAAGTGAACGTACCAACACGGAATACTCTTACATCACAAACCGCAATAGATCAAATTATAGCTTACAAAACCACAAGTAGATATGAAACAATAACGAATAATCTAGGTTACAGTGACCACAATGCACAAATTCTTACAATGACTAATAACATGAATACTGACACAATAAATAAAATACGCCTGTGCAGAGCATTTACTAATGTTAACATAAAATTATTTACGGACTACTTGCTGAAGGAACCATGGGAGGCAGTTAAAACGCTATTCACACAAATGAAAAATATAATTTATTTTTTCAAAGCTTCCATTTCACTTTACCGCGTGCTTTCCTATTAAAAGGAGGAAATTAAACATTTCACGAAAAAGTAATACTTGGATCACACAAGGAATTAGAACATCGTGTAAAAACAAACGTACACTCTACTTTATTTCTAAACATCATACCGTATTACCCGGTTTCCATGTCCACTTTCGAGAATATAAAAGAATTTTAAGAAAAATAATAGTTCAGGTAAAAATAATGAAACATAATGAGGATATTTTGAACGCTAGAAACAAAACTAAAGCAATGTGGAATATCGTAAAAAATATGACCACGTCATCAGAACATTTCGTAAAGAATGTTGTTTTAAAGGATAATAAAAGAGAAACAAGTAATCCAGAAAAAGTTGCGAATATCTTCAACCAGCACTTTTGTAGGATTGCGGTTGATCTCACGAAGGGGCTAAAACCACAAAATTCAACATCATATGCTTCTCAAAAAAATTTCGGCACGATAAATATTTACGAAACTTCTTCCAACGAAATCCTCAGAATAGTCATTAAACTAAAAAATAAATATTCATCTGGTTTAGATGAATTTCCGGATTGTTTATTAAAAACGTGTGCGCCTGCCATTATACACCCTTTAACTCACATTTTCAATGCTTCCTTGTGCACAGGAATATTTCCAGATATTTTCAAAACAGCAAAAATTAAGCCACTTTTTAAAAAGGGAACAAAAAGGAAATTGAAAATTACCGGCCAGTTTCTCTTTTATCAGTTTTCTCAAAAATATTAGAGAGGCTTTTCTATATGCGAATTGAAACTTTTCTTACGAAAAACCAAACGTTTTCAGACTCACAACACGGTTTCATAAAATCAAAATCTACGGAAACTGCCATTTTTTCTTTCCTTAAAGATGTTGCTTCATCAATGGACCAAAATGAAGAACCCCTTGGGATATTTTTAGAACTTTCGAAAGCTTTTGACGTAATTAACCATAACATCTCTCAAAATTACCTTCTTATGGAATTCGTGGTATTGTCCTAGATTGGATAACCTCTTACCTCAAACATCGATCGCAAAGAGTAGAAATACTGCACTAGCACGAAAGGACATTATTTACTTATCTTTCCAATTCTTTGCCAATTGAACATGGGGTCACACAAGGTTCGATCTTAGGTCCTATCCTCTTTCTGTTGTACGTAAACTATATGCCCTCATCTAAAAAAAGGGAAGAACAGTTCTGTTTTCCGATGACACGAATGTTCTTTGCAAAAAAGAAACAATAAATAGTACAATTTCAGAAGTTTCAAATTGGTTTTGTAATAACAAATATAATAATAATATTTAACGAAGGAAAAACTGTCTCAATGCAATTTTGCGTTTCAAATAGGCAATCGTGTCCCCCATTAAAATGAACAATATGCAATTAACTGATGTTAAGGTAACAACATTTCTAGGTCTCTCAATTCAATCAAACCTCAAATGGAATGTACATATAACATAATTAAACACTAAATTAAGCTCGTTATGTTATGCATTCAGAATTCTTTCTAAAGTAGTATAATGAATTCGTTTACATTTGCATTGTTTAATTTAAAAAAAGACTTAAATGCCTGTAACAAGTAATGTACTTCAACTTCCGGGTCAACGACTCCCATCTCTATCGGGTTTTTGTCCAGTTTCCCTGATCCACTGAGCAAATGCTGAGATGGCCCCTTGATTTGCTTCTGGACGTAAATGTAGCTTGACTATGCGCACGTTTTGTTGAGCTTTCCTTTTGCTTGTAGTGGTAGTAGAGCTTAGGGTGAGTTTCTATTTTTTAGCAATAGAGAAAAATCAAATCCGTTCGTTTACCGTTTAAGTTTTCTATAATTCGGCAACGAAAATATCTGTTTTTTTTTTGAAATGTTAATCTCTCGCTTTTTAAATTTATTATTATTATTATTATTATTATTATTATTATTATTATTATTATTATTATTACTATTTTTCATCTTTCAACTATTAGTAGTTAAATAGTTGGGAAGGGATTCTGAAACTCAGGAAAGCGTACGCAGATAATTTTCTCCCCCTATACGTCACATACAGTTTTTAACTTAATAAATAATTAAAAATCTATAAATTCTATCTACCAAACATGTTAGAGGAAGTAATTTTCTACACATAGGAAGAATTTTTATCCACTTTGTGCAAACCATTGCCGCACAAAACGACCGACAATATTTTCTGACAAAATATTGTCATTTTCCATTGTTTGTTTTCAATAATTTCTCTTTACTACGCATCTACTAAGTACAAAGTTCAGCGAGAAGAATAAATTAATTTAAATGATGATATCTCTCTACCTTTTCACGGGAAGTTACAGGTCTCCGGTAGATTATTCCTTGACTCAAACAATTTTTTTTTAAACATTAGTGTAGTGGTACATTTTTAAGTTCATGATGCTTAATTGTTTTAATAGTAATTAGATATCATCTTTTAAAACATTTAATTCGTAATGAATAAATATCTTAGTCACTAAACTTTCTCAAGTTTTGGAAACATTCAATTGCATTAAATGCATTCAGGAATTCTCTTTGATGTTTCTCTGACGAAAGAACCCTCTCAGCTCTCTTTCAAATGTTTTCAAAAGTTCGCTCATGATATTTCCGACTTTTCATGGAATGGAATAGAGGTAACAGTTTAGACACCTGATTTCGAGAACGAGTCAAACATTCTTGAAAATAATGGGAACTATAAACAAGACGTAAGTGTTGGAGCGCCAAGAAGGTTGAAACAAAACTCGTGACGAGAAATACCACACGAACTGAAACGCCGAAAGTCTCCAAGCACCGAGAACAACGATATGGAGTAGGCGAGAAGTGATTCCTTTGGAAACGGCAGTGGATTTGAGAAAAGAATGAAGTACCAAATGGGGATTACATGAAAAGGATGGCGATAGGTAAAGATGTCGAATACTATTTGGAGAGACAAATGAATAAAGGCAATGATTGTTGTACCACTCTCACGTCCGCGAGGTACTAATTATTTGGCTGGGACACTCGAACGGGATAGGCGGAGTGTGATTTCTTGGGAAGGCCAGCGGAGCGAGGGAAAGGATTGTGGAAACGGGGATGGTAAAGACAGCGATGACAGCTCTGATAATTTCATTACAGAAGTTAAGAGGATCCAGCTGCCTCGCCTTGCTCTTCGCTGCCGAGGCGGAATGAGTTTTCGGAAAAGCTGCGAAAATAAAGGACAGTCGGCCTGGAAGAGCGCGAAGCCCTTTGACGGCGGAGGCGGAAACAAAGGGAGGAGTGGGAGGAAGTGGGGCTAAGAGAATGAGGAAGGCAGAGGCTTCGGAAGAGAGGGAAGAAATCAGAGTAAAGGGAGGTGATAGAGCCATCAGAAGGGGCAGAGCAACATGCGACGGTGAAGAGAGACACGGCATGAGCGCTCAAAGGTATAAAATCTTCAGACAGCATTTATTATGCCCGTTTGTTTGCGGACTGTAATCTTCTCATAACCGAACACGAACTTTGTTTCCATAATAAATAATAACATATTAATATTAAATTAATGTATTTGTTGTATTAATATCATTTCAATTCTTTTCAATATTACTCACTTCGATAATTTTTTTTTCTGAAACGGTTCATAACATTGATATTAACTGACCAATAAAAAGTTGAAGAAATTTACCAACATTAGAAATTTGAAAAATCAATGTTGCTTGTTAAATTTACGAAAGGAAAAGTCTATAAATGGACTAATAAATACTGCAAATAAATGAAGTGAGATTGGAAGAAGCAGTAATCAAGAAGTCAGAATAGAGAAAATTACTTTTTTTCATAATCCTCTTCGATTAGTATTTTTCCAAACTCTTCAGCTTTCAGAGTTGGCTCACTTAATAGTATGCACGACAACTCTAAAATTCGATGATTAATTTTAAAAATGCTACGATTTATTTCATTACTTTTTATCGCAAAGATAAAGCTTTGTTGTGTTTACAAGCAATCTAGATATGTCCAGTAAACCAGTACTCTCAGTAAACCTGTGAGTTCATTAAACTGAAAATTCTTGGGCCCTGTTATTGCTTACAAGTAACATGAGAGGTGTGGGCGAACATTTTAAAGACATAAAATGATGTGAAAAAAGCTTCATGCATATCGAAAACAATGTAATCTAGATGCAGTACTGGACATAGAGAGCATCTTAATTCAATAAGCCATGTTTTCTGCGTTGAAAAGCATAAAAGTATAGCCTTAATCATTAAAAGTGGTAAGAATAAGCTCTGATGTCATCTGTCCGTTGTTCATTTACTTTGTGAGTTTATAATTCCGTGCGGGACAATCATGCTCTATGTTGGTACTTCGCGCGGCAATCTGAAAATCACAGAGAATAGCGTTCAGTTGCTCTCGCACATTTAATGATCTTACACGAATTTTGTACTTTGTATCTAAATTCTATGCAGGATTATTTAGCGTTTACTCAATCGCTTAAGGCGTATGCCGGGATGGTCCCTAGTATTGCATACCAGACGTAAAAGGTAAATATACCCCCTTTTTTGTTTATTGTTCACAGTTGAGGCATATCGGGTAATGACAATTGACATTTCGGGCGAATTTAGAATTATTGATTCTAAGTGGAATAAATAGGAAAATGGAAAGACATGATATAAGGAACATTCTTCAAAAAATGAGATAAAAAAGACCTCCTACTTATTCCACTTTGAATAATTAATTCTAAATTCGCCCGAAATGTCAATTGTCATTACCCGATATGCCTCAACTGTGAACAATAAACAAAAAAGGGGGTATATTTACATTTACGTCTGGTATGCAATACTAGGGACCATCCCGGCATACGCCTTGAGCGATTGAGTAAACCCAGAAAAAACCTCAATCAGGATGGCGGATTAAGGCAAAAACATTAAGAGCAGGAAATATCAGAATTGAGAGAGAAAAACCAAGAAAAGGGAGAGAAAAGAAAATAGAGGTAGACAAGAGGAGAGAATAAAGAAAAGATAATGAAAAGGAGACGGGGGATCAGAAGGAAAAATATAGTACATATAATTTTACAATTACATAACAACATGTAGTACTTGAGGACATATACAATATATAATCTAAAACAAAAACATGAAAAATTTTCACTTTGATAATTAGGTAGAGGTACTTACAGAAGGTTATCTTACAGTATAAAATACAGAAAGTGTCAGTAAAATAATGGTGTGACTACTGATTTTCTTGGTGACAATAATAGCAAGAATAATAAAAGTGACGTACATAATGATTTCAGAAAGAATTATAAGCGATAGTTTTACATAAAATTTTCTTATTTTACATTTACAAATCTATTACATTATAGTAACAAAGTGTGTATTTTAGATATTGCTACGTAATTTCTCTAATTTTAAACCTTGTACCAGTAGTAATAAATAAGCTTTTACTGTATCCTGAAGTAGGAAAGGAGGAAGATGGCCAGCAGGAAAGGAGGGAGAAGAAATATTTTCGAAAATATGACTTCAAAGAAACGGTCTAACACGGAGGATGATATATAATAAAGGGATCATGGTATTATTAAAAAAAATTAAAATAAAATTGTGACTAGAACAGAGAGCGAATATAAACTACATTTCATTGTTTTTTATCCAGACACCAAATTGAGTTTTGAATTTTCTAAAGTTGCTAATTCTCTTAAGATGTGTAGGTAGTGAGTTACATTTTCGAATTACTGTGACAGTGTAAGATTTAATACATGACACAGTGTTGTGTCGAGGTATACACAGCAATAATGCAGAACGTGATCGCTCTAGTGTTAGCATTTTGAAGTTCATAGTGTTTGAAGGCCGTTTTACAAGATTTTATGGTGAAGCAAGAGGCTATGAAATATTCTTCTTTTTTCGATGGAGATAATTTTTGTCTGTCTGTAGTACGCAGACACGTGATCGTACTTACAAAGATCGAACATGAAACAAATGCATGCCTTTTGTGCTGTTTGCAACTTCCGTTGTTGCTCAGTTTTTAAGTCGGTGGACACGAAGTCACAGTAATCGAAATGGGGCATTATCAGTGAATTCAGTGAATCAGGTTTATACATGTGTTTATAGGAAGTAGTTCTCGTACGCGTTTAAGGGAATGGAGGCCTTTGAAGACTTTTTGACAAATCTTACTTACTTGCGTAGTCCACCTGAGAGTGCTATGTGTTCTTTACGTCGTTACACCAGGGTAGAGGGGGGCCATTTATACTAATGGACGGAAGGGTTTTATCTAAATTGTTGATGGCGTTTCGGGAGCCTATCAGTAAACTTTGGGACTTATTTGGGCTTAATAAAAGTCCTAGGGTTGTGGTCCATTTATTAAGAGCGTTTAGGACCTCATTTATTTTCTGAACTAAAGAGTTACGCTCCGACGGATATCCGCTGACGTATAGTTGAAGGTCATCTGCGTACATTTTATGGCGACAGTATTTCAGACATTGTCCTACGTCGTTTATGTAAATTAAGAATGCTAATGAACCTAGAACTGTTTCCTGTGCAAAACCCCGGGCGGTTCTGACGGCACTGGATCGTTTTTCATCTGACACTACGACTTGTTGACGATCTGAAAGATATTGTGAGAACCACTATATTGTGGGTTTAGCGAAGCCCAATTCTTTCATTTTCTCTAGCAGGATATCATGATCGACCGAATCAAATGCTTTTCTGAAATCTAAGAGAATAAGTATTGTTAATTTACCGTTGTCAATGGCGTTTATGGCCTTTTCAATTAAGTTTAAAAGCACAGTTCCTGTACTTCTGCCTGATCAGAAATCATGTTGATGTTCGCTTAAGAGATTTTTGCTGTCTAAATAGTTTGCAATTTGATGTCGTGCAATTTTTTCTAATACTTAAGAAATTGTAGGTAGAAAACTAATAGATCTGTACTCAGGAAGATTTGTTGATTCAGGAAGAGGATGGACAAGTGCAGTTCTCCAAGAGGTCGGGTAAGTTCCACTTATGAGAGAAAAGTTAATTATATCTGTTGCAATGGGATATATTATTTCGGCAGAAAGTTTCAGTAATTTAGCATTAATATTGTCTACTGCGGAGGCGCTTGATTTTAAGCTCTAAGTAGCCCCGAGGAATCACGGCGAGTCTCTTACTTGCCGTCTCCGTGGCGGGGCATCGAGGGGAAATGCCCCTCCTGTGACCGCCTTGCCGACGCGGTCCGGTGGCCACGGAAAAGCGCCGCCGCTTGCCCTGCTCCTGGTGGCGTCTTCCCGTACCCCTCATTTCTCGACCGGCCGCGCCACCCGGCGCAACCCTGCAGCGGCCACAGTGGGCTACAACTAAGTTAGCCGGTACAGTGTGCCCACCACGGGCACAAATGCTGTTATACACAGCACCCTCCCTTCTTATTTTGCTTGATAGGGTTCACATCTCTTGCGCGACCTCTTGCTGCGCCGTTTCGGCTCGCTCCGCTCCGGTGGCTCCACGTGCTCCCCTGGGTGGGGATCCTGCTGCTGGTGATCCCGATTCTCCAACTCCTGATGTGGTCGTTGAACGGAGGCGCTACGGTACGGACTGTACCGAGACAAGGATCTGGGGTGGCGACCCCTTCTACCCCGCTCCTTCGGTTTCCGCTGTGGCGCGACGCTCCGGCTGTCCCACAGCACAGTATACACAGCAAAATCGCCCATCAGTATTATGTTATCGTATTTACTTGAAAAAAATGCAATTTCTTCGTCGATAGCTTCAATATTCCCGGTTTTCGGAGAACAGTACACTACACCCAGGGCACATTTTTTTAAACATTGAAATTTCAATGAAGAGATATTCGTTACACTTTATTAACGTTATCTACTAATGAAGTTATATGATTATAAGTGAGATCATCGCGAAGGTAAATACCGACAACACCTCCCTGTGACGCGATGTTTGGGTTCTTGTCACTAAGAAACTGGTATCCAGGAATTGTGACAAGGGTTGTAGCAAGTGACATCTTTAACCACGTTTCGCTAATAAGGAGAGCATGAAAACGGTGGGTTGAAATTAGTTCTCACACTTCATCGAGATGACAATATAGTGATTGAGCATTTACGTGGCCTCCAAATAGAGTTCGCGATGAAGATTTTGATATGGAGGCGTAAGTATTATGAGTGAATGTTATTGGTTGATTGCTTTGTCTATGTAACGAGGGAGTTTGTAGGCGCGGATTCATGCTGGTGGCCATGCTTTTAGAAAGGGTGTAGATAAAAGATGAAAGTAAAAAAGATGCTTAGAGGGGTTAGGAGGAAAGAGAGGATCCTTGGAAATTCCAAGTAAAGGGAGTGTCAGCCTGTGATGAAGGGGTGGGGAGTGCTCTTACATAGGCGGAAATGGCCTGCAAGTCGACAATTGTCTGCCCGCGGGCTTTCCTGCTACCTGTTTTAATGAATATTGTGCCATCTTCCGTGCACACGTTCCGCAGGCCAAATATATATATATGGCCACTCTCAGAACCTCAAGAAGTGATGACCGTATAGTTGGCATACCCACTTATCAGAAATCAAAAAAGAATATTCCGGAATTTTGTACTAATTATGAACTAATTTATACCCCAATTAAAAATTTTGAATCGATGCACAACATCAAAATAAAAAATGTATAAAAGTGGGCGCGCTAACTCAACATTAAATTACCATATCCACACAAGAAAAAACAATGAAATAAAAAAACTAAAAATACCACTATTTTGTACTATTTTTTGACTATTTTTACTCAAATTATAATCTTTTTAATTTGAGAAAATTATGAAATGCTGCGCGAAAAACGGCGAATTTTCGACAGAAAAAAATTCATTGCCGGGCTCTGGTAACGAAAAAGTGTATATAACCACTTGATAAATTAAGAGAAAAAATCATCTAACACGTGGTGTAGCCAGAATCCCTGTTATGTCGGTCCCAGATGCCAAAAAACAAATTGGAAGTAAAACGTCCGTCCGTCCGTCTGTCTGTGAACACTACTTACGCCTAAAACGTGCGTAGGACTTTTTTCAAATTGAAGAAACCCCTGACCATCTGGCTCTGGTTGAAGCTTTGAGATTTTGAAACTCATTCTTTAAAATTTGGGGGTACTTTACGTGAAGCCCTCTGGACATTTTCGATATTTTTTCGAACACGGCTTAAATTTATTGTAAGAAGAGAGTAAAATACACTTACAAAGGTGGCATAGGTCCGATTTTCAGGGTTAACTCTGAATTTTCGAAAAGTGCAAGTTTGAATTTTTTTCGGCGTCTTCCAACTTCACAATTGAAGATAGAGATTTTCCTTCAAAGGTAATTTGTTGTCCATAAATAGTTCTTTCATTAAGTTCATAAAGACTTTTTTCGAAAATTTAGTAGTTTTCGTGCAATAGTGAGCGTTATATTCGCAATTGTAAAAAGTTATTAAAAGAAGATTTTCTCAAAAAATGCACCAAATGTTTTCTTTAAACTTTTGGTAAGGGTAATGCCAAATGTACCTATACGAAGACATAAACCTCATATTGTTCTATCCTTTACTTTTACCCGCCTCTCACATTGGTAATATTTACAATAGAGGCAATTTCTTCACGTTATTTTTTTATGAGTACATGTGCTATAAATATTGTCAAGTAAAGTTTCTCGAAAACTCAGCAGTTTTCTCTAAAATGAGCTCAAATTATGCATTTTCAGAAACGCTGAAACGTCATTTTCTCAAAACTGGCTCCAAATTTTTTCTTCAAACTTTTCCAACGGATAGTGGTAAAGACATTGTTTAATATGATGTAAAGTTCATTTTGGTGTCTCCTTTTTTTAAAAATAAAATTATACAAATGTAATTTTTTTGAAATATTTCACTCATAGTTCACATGGACATTTCCATTGATTGTATGCATTATTACATTTGTGAGTGGAAGTGCTTCAAATGAACCTTTTTGAAAACTCAATACATTCCTGTGAAAAATAGCTTCAAATTTCGCATTTAGAGACATGCTTAATTGCCATTTCCTTAATAACCGCTACAAATGTTTCAATGAAATATTTATTTTGGTCGAGATTTTACTGTTCTTTAATATTCTTGAAGTAATATTTCGGTTGTACTACTAAGAAAGCAAAGAGTTGAGATAATGTCAAATAAATGTTCTTAGAACGACGATAGATGGCAGCTGGCCAGAGAATGGAGCAAGATCTTAAAGTCAGACTACACCAAGGAATTTAGAAAACTTTACTATGAGAAAGTCTGTGCCATTCTGTAGCACCTCTAGTTAGAAATGAATTTCGTAATTTTTCTGGATCCAATTCTATTTGATTGTTTAAAACCGGTAATCCAACTTGCAGATTCATTGAACCTTGTTTGACCAATTTGAGAAGCGAAGTCAATTGCCCATAATCGCAGCTGGTTGTCGCTTTTACTGAATCCTTTCTCTCTGGCTTCAGTAAAACATTTCAGAAGTTTGCTACTCAACGAACTTATTTTTTCGTTTTGATTTTCGATTACTTCATTTTTCCATCTCTATAATTCCCTTTCTGATTTAACAAAGCTGAAGTTCTTTTGTACAGAACTTAAACTACGGTGTTTCTTTCCACCCTGGTTCATCCCGTAGGCAGCTTCTTCCTTCCTCTTCGCAAAAGATATTGCGGCATTCGGCTTCTTCGGAGATGAATGATACTCCAAACACTTTCATCACTTTCATTCGTCATTGCGTTCTCAATATTTTCATCAGTGCACATATTTTCATTTTCGATAAAGTCGAGGGTATCAATTATTTCTCCTGCAACAGTTTCTTCCCTTGAATGTTTATTCAAAATATTCATAATGGTATCGCACATTAGGTAATCTTCACGAGTAATTGATGAAGCAGGCAATTTCCTTTCTTCATACACTTGCAAGGCAAGGCGCAAAACGTTCACAGGGTCCCACATAGCACAAAACATAGCACCAAAATACACTCACTGCGGCCGTTCCAAATAAAAGTCTCCCAATCACTTCGCATTTGGGCATTCCGCGCTATACTGACGATCGCATTTGAGTCGTCCGCGAAGAGGAGGGGGACCCCGACCCCCGAACTTCGGCCCACGGTGGCGAGCCGAGCCGAGGCCGTGTGAAACAAACGGCCCTGACGCATCCGTCCCCAAGGGTTGCCCAGTATTTTGTCTGGTGTGCCAAACGAAAATTCACTAGCAGAAATATTTTTTTTAAAACTTCTTCCAGGCCAATTTGGCAGATAAAAAAATTATGAACAGCCTTTAAATAATATTTACTTTAAGTAAAAAAAGTTAGGTGCGTTTTCCACAAGACAAAGGTTACCATTCCCTTGTCAGAATTCATTCCTCGTATGAGCTGTCTGTAGTTGGCCGCAATTTGCCAATGTCGCGTTAGGACTTTGGCGCACCAAAGAATAAAATAGAGGAAGTAACAGCACAGAGTGTGTTCTCGGCTCGCTTCCATATGCTAAAGCACCGTTTTCACGACGACAGTCGTCCAGTCAGAGAACTCATGATGTGACGGGTAGCAGCGCGTAAGATAACAAATAGGACAGTAGACGCCCTGCCCGGGAGCTTTAAGTTTGCTGACAACCCACGAGACAAAGCATACTGTGCAGTCAATTGTCCTCATGTAACTTTACACAATGCGAAGGTTATCTCCAATTTCATCCATTTAGAGAGAATTATTTTTATAATAGTGCCTTCATCTTGATTTTTATTTCAATTCGTTCTGAAATCGCGCGTCTATTCTTAACTTAATCGCGCGTCTATTCGCGTAACGTAACCAGTTACACTACTATTGCAAACCGGGCGAACTTTTAGTACTTTGTCAATCTTCCCTGCTACCGAGGGTTTGTGTTAAAAATTCTATAAATTGTAGCATTGTTAAGAATTAGATAGAGTGTAAGGAGAGTACACTTCATTTATGAAAGTGAGTGACAAAATTTGTGAACATGGTGTGCCTATGATCTTGAAGAATATTGCTGCCGACACGAATGTAGTGATGAAGAGGTCTAAATTCAAGACCAGTACGTCTAAAATTTGTATATTTATAATGCAGTATCCCATGTTAATGCATTGAGCGACCGACGTGGGATGGTCGAAGAGAAGCGTTGGGCGAATAGCGGCACGTTTGCATGTACAGCAGGGCGAACTCGAGGCTTTTCTGCATTCTAATGATGGTCTATCTGAGTGTCGGCCAGCAAGCTGACGTGTGTCACTGCAGTGTCTTGCTGGATGATGCAGCCACAGTGTTACTTCCTCTCCAGCTGCGCAGAAACAAGTCAGAAATGAAGTTGGGCAGCTCTGCCGTAGATCACAGATCACTATCATTAGGAGTGATCAATAACTTATTTCTGGTATCAAAGGTGGCTGTTAATATCAATTGCAGAAATAGCTAGAACTTAGAAGTTAACGGCAATCAAATGCCAAATATATTAAAAATATACAGTATTTAAATTATTTTATTCATTGAAATAATTGTTGAACATACATTCTTACCGAAGATATAAGGCCGTTAAAACGTAACTTCTATCTCAAAGGAAATTTCACGAAATGCCATTTCTCAAGACAGAGAAAACAGGGTCATAAATCTCATAACAAATAAAATTGAGATCGCTTTCTTTGAAGTACGATCTGAGTTTACAGGGCAAAGAAGTTAGATGCAGCTCATAACTCCACTCTGTTGACATCAACTACGATGACTTATTCCAGCAGTGTTGATTCTATTACTGATTCAAAGTCAATGACTAATCTTGGCTACGCAGATTTGACAATGGTGCTGCCTAATTCTAAAGTTGGCAACTCCGCATTGAGGGAGTGTCCACGAGGTCAGCGCTGACCAAGCGCAAAGGATCGACCTGCGGCCGGTAGCCACTCCGCTCCGCTCCTGGCGAGCGCCAGGGGGGCGCAGGAATGACGGGGCGCCAGGAGTGCGGGAAGCGGGAGCGGGGCAGGGGGCAGGACTGGCAGCGGCGGTGGCGGGGGTGACGGAGGCGGTGGGGGAGGAGGCAGCGGCGGGGTGGCGGGGGTGGCGGGGGCGGCAGGGGCGGCAGGGGCGGCGGGGGCGGCATGGGCGGCGGGGGCGGCGGGGGCGGCGGGGGCGGCGGGGGCGGCGGGGGCGGCGGGGGCGGCGGGGGCGGCGGGGGCGGCGGGGGCGGCGGGGGCGGCGGGGGCGGCGGGGGCGGCGGGGGCGGCAGGTAATCCCGGGATGTGGCTTGGGCCTTCGCTGGGTCCGGCTGAATCGGCAGCCTGCCTTTGGCGGCCGTGAATGCCCGCGCACATCAAAGAGCTTTCCTCGATTAGGGAGTGCCATGCGAACTGAGGTGCTATCAAGTTGCCTTCCGTGCCTTGAAATCCTGCTATTGAACGCTCTGCTCCGGAGTGTTTGCGGATGTGTAACTTGAATGCCGATTTGTCCTTGTTCCTAGTATGCGCGTATATTCGCTTGAAAACTCCGTGCGATCTCAATTTGGAGAGAAAATTCATCAGTTATATGATTGGGTTTTCGATGAAAATCTTCGCTTAATACTCTCCAAGTAATGCATTATTTTTTCTTGAAGATTTTTCGAAACCATATCATAGACATTGTTTATATTATTGATGAAGATTGTTCAAGATAATTATTGGGTTCTTGATGATAATCATATTAAAGTAGTTCGCAATATTATTTTTCAAACGTTGAAACTGTAGTTGTAACCATGCATTTTTTTCCCCAAAAATATTCACTCTCACAAATTTCAAATAAATTTTCCTTTACAGGTAAGGGAGAAATCGCGGAAGTGAAATGTAAGGGTTGATTTATAGCTGCAGCAAGACAGACAGTTCTGGAAATTTGCCTGGAAGAGATAAAATGCTAATGGGCAGAACGCCAGGGAACTTTATTCTCTCTCACCTGAGCCAACAGCCGCTTCGGTAAAAAACGCAATCAATTAGTTTCTCAATCGTTTAGAACTGAATATTCATTATACCGTTTGTCTCTGTTGCCCATTATTTTCATGGGCAGTACATGTTGAAAATGAACATTAACATCTACTGAGGTAAAGAGGAGATTATCAGGAAATTTTCATTCAAATCGTTTCTGCACACTGTTTTATTATTTAGAAGACAACGTATTTAAAGTTAGATTTTAAATTCAATTGAACAACCCATTCAGTGGAACGACAGAAGAAGAATCTGGAAAATATAGGATTATGTGATTTACATTAAAGCAAATATATAAGAAGTTCATTTCTGTTGCAAGAGGAATGCTTTGAAACGAGTATCAAGAGTATCCCTCTCCACGTATCGCTACAAATTATCTTTGTGGATGTTAGAGAAAGAAAAAAACACAGTGGTTGCCAAATGCGTCTAATCAAGAATCAATTGCCTCATCACAATATTAATGAAATGAAAAACTGACAACCATAAAAACATTAGAAGGCCAAGTCAACATATTCGTTAACTATTACCATTTAATTTTGTCTTTCTGGTTTCCGCATATTTTTTCTATTTATTAAATTAAGCGGAATGAAATTGACTGACCTATCAATCAGCAATGCAGCAATGTAACAGAATTTGTCAGATCTCCGCATCTGGCATTTTCCATTGTCACGCTTAGGGACAGGAATATTTGCTAAAATTTCTCTACCACTAACAAGACGGACAAGACGTTAACGATATAAGAAAGCAAGCAAGCACTAACAAGACGTTCACCTACGATCTAAGACCGATAGATTCGATGCAATTTGTGAAAAATAATCGGTCCACATCAAACCAGCGATTTTTACGACTAGGAATGAGCACGACGTCATTAAATGAGAGTGATGGCATTACCATGGCTGATTACTGGAAAATCGTCTCAATCAATTATTTTCTACCAAATTAATTATTGTTTTAGATGTAATCAAAAGCAAATAAACTGCAGACAGTGGAATTGTTTTGTAACATACTATAAAATGTATCAGAAAAAATCACAAATTAATAAAATTAACAAAGAAAATTTCAGACAGGAACTACTTTATATGCACAGTGAATACAAAGACTGCGCATTATGCAATAGAACTGAATTGTACTTCTGTTGACGCCATTTTCTATTTCTAATCCTTTCACACAAGTACCTCGAACTCCTTGCAAACTCCGGTAATGGAGCTCCAATTGGGCACCACTTGTCGACGTGCCGTAAAGGCGTTTAGCGTCGAGAAACGCCGATTACGCGCTTAGACGACAACAGGAGTTGTGCAGTGAACAGCGAGCATCCTCACAATCGCCACACCACAATCGCAATATCAGATGTTTCGCAATATCAGAGAATCGCAATATCAGAGCATCACCACAATCGCAATATCAGATGTTTCAAATTGGTTCCGAAATAACAAATTAATAGTAAACGAAAAGAAAACGGTTTTAATGCAGTTTTCCATATCAAATAAACAATTCGGTGCTCCATTGAAAATGAACGGTGTACCATTGACTGATGTTAAGGCAACAAAATTTTTAGGTCTCTCAATTCAGTCAAACCTTAAATGGAACGTCCATTTAAATGAATTGAACACCAAATTAAGTTCATTATGCTACGCGTTCAGAATTCTTGCAAATTCAGTCAGCCTTCATACTGCTCGTTGTGTATACTTCGCGAATGTTCATTCCCGCCTGAGATATGGCATAATATTCTGGGGAAATACATCTTATAGCTCCCAGACTTTTAGATTACAAAAACGAATTGTACGAATAATAACCAAATCCCACCCACGTGATTCATGTACGCCTCTCTTCATTAATCTAGGAATTCTACCATTACCGTGTCTTTTTATTTACGAATCAGTGGTTTTTGTAAAAAATGACTTGCTTAAGGGCGGGAATATATTTTCAGAAAATGCCGAAGTCTATTACTATAACACTCGACGTAGAAATCATATTCATCAGGTGACAGTATCAACAGCTCATTACAAAAAATTCACATACAATACATGTACATTATTTTACAACACTTTGCCAGATGACATTAAACGATTAAATTCAATAGAAAAGTTTAAATCACAAGTGAAATCGTTTCTGCTGCATAACTGTTTCTATACAATTAGAGACTATACTGAGCATCACAAGAAAAGTAACATTAATTTTAACAATGATACATAATGCATTATTTACCATTTGGACTGTATAAATAAGTATAAACAACCTGTAACAACTATTGTACTACAGCTTCCGGGTCAATGACCCCCATCTCGATCAGGTTTTTCGTCCAGTTTCCCTGATCCATTGAGCAAATGCTGAGATGGCCCCTTGTTTTGCTTCTGGACATAAATGTAACTTCATTTTCTGTGCACGTCTTCTAGAATTCAGTGGGAAATACAATTATTCAAATTATCGTTTCCATGTTGTCGCGGCAGGAAGTAATAAGAGCCAAAATTTATTGCTTATTTATCTTTGAAAATAGATTTTATTACATGGGAGTTTTTTTGTAGTTTTTTCTCCCTTTCAAAATTCAAAATTTATTGCTTATTTACCCTTGAAAATAGATTTTTTTACATGGGAGTTTTTTTGTTTTTTTTTCTCCCTTTCAAAATTCAAAATTTATTGCTTGTTTATCCTTGAAAATAGATTTTATTACATGGGAGTTTTTTTTTTTTTTCTCCCTTTCAAAAATTCAAAATTTAAGTAGTATATGACTTAGTGTAGGGATCACAGAATTTTGAAAATGTGCACACAATTCACTTTTCCCCATAGCACGTCATACGCAGTTTTTAACTGTTTTTTTGACGTAAAATAAATAAATATATTAATAAAACCTCCGCCTCCGCCGCAGCCGGCCATTATCGTTGTCGCAACCACAAAGGCGGGATTCGGTTATTTACTTAGAAAATTAACAGTTTCGAGCCTAAAATCACGAGTTATAACACTCAAATTAACGTATATTATGATTATATAAATTCTTTCCATTCCTAGCGTTCTTATATATTTCAAATGCCGAAAAATAGGTGTTTCTTACGAAACGTTTCGTGGGTCCGCGGTGCGATAAAACGTAGTGTCTTTTTCAGCATTCCTTGTAATCTACGGAAGCGTAGTCGGCAACTTAGACCTTGCCTAAGTAGGAAAACGGTTTTCTTTAACGAATATTTAAAAAAAAAATAGAAATTTGTCTACGTTGCGAAACGTATGGATTTGAAAAAGGCACCGACTGATTAACTTTTCCGGTACTTGTAGCGTGAAAATATAGTGTGTTAGAGAGAGTTATGCTCAATGTTATTATAATAATTTCACTTTTCTGTTGTTATAAATGCGAAATTTATTGTTTTAATCATAATGTTGGTTCCAGTGTAGTAACAAAAAAGTTTCACTTTTTTTGGATAATAGGATAATTTTCATTACAAATTTATAATAAATACTAAAATAAATGCACAGAACAGTTGCAGCCTTTTTCGAAGTGTATTGAAAGTCAATGTAATTTAAAGACGGGGAAATGGTAATTTTTTCAATTTTTTTTAAACTAGAGGTCAGCAATTGAAACTAGTTGTGCTACGGAATGGCACAGATTTTCTCGTACTAGGCATTTTTTAAAATTTCTTTGGTCTGGATGATCTTTACAGTCTTATCCTCTTTCCCTATCCTCTTGCCAACTGCCTACTTTCGCCGCCAAAAGTTAATATTTTTGAAATTTGTTTCTCAATTTTTCTGTTTTCTAATCGTAGAACCGAAATATTACTTTAAGAATATTAAAGAAGAGTTAAATCTCATCCTATAACGAAATTTTTGTTGAAAACTTTGGAGCCGTTTTTAACAAAATAGTGTTTAAGCGTTACTGTAAATGCGAAATTTGAAACTTTTTCACAGATAACTTTTGAGTTTTCGAAAAACTTCTTTGGAAGTCATTTGTAGCTCTTTCACTCACAAATGCAATAATATATACAAATCAATGGAAATATTCATATCAAAGGCGTGAGTGATATTAAAAAAATTACATTTCTGTAATTTTATGAAAAAACAAAAGATTAGCAAAATAAACTTTATACGTCATATTTAACAGTGCAATTAGCACTCTCCGAAAGGAAAGATTGAAGAAAAAATTAGGAGCCTTTTTTGAGGAAATGGCATTTGAGCGTTTCTAAAAATGCGGAATTGTGAGCTTGTTTCCAGAGAAACGTTTTGAGTTTTCGAGAAACTTTATCTGACAGCATTTAAAGCACAGTTACTTGTAAGTGCAATAATGTGAACAAATCGCCGCTAATGAAAATATTATCGACGTGAGAGTCAAGTCAAATAATTTAATTTTTGTAATTTATGAAAAAACAACAAAAGAATAGACCAAAATGGCATCTATTTCATCTCATAGAGTACATGTAGCACTATCCTTAACACACTTTTTAAGAAAACATTTGGGGCCTTTTTAAGAAAATCTTGTTTTTGTTATTTTTTAAAATTGCACATATTGCACACAATATTGCGCGAAAACTACTAGTATTCAAACATTCAGAGTTAACAATGAAAATAGGACTTATGCCAGCTTTATAATAGTATTTCAGTCGATTCTTACAAGAAATTTAAAAAATTCGGCCATTTTTCAGAACATTTTGAAAATGTCCTAGGGGCTTCTTGTAAAGTACTCCCAAAATTAATGAATATTTTTCAAAATCGCAGAGCTTCGACTCAGGCCAGTTCGATTGGGGTTACCTCAATTTGGGGAAAATCCTATGACGGGAGAACGTTTTGCCGTCAATCGATTTTTCGGTATCAACGACCCACAAAACATGGATTCTGGTTATACCACGTATTAGAATTTTTTTTCTAAATTCAGCAACTGGATTTATCTACTTTTTCGTTATCAGGGCTCGGAAATAAGAGATTTCTGCCGAAAATTCGTCATTTTTTCGCGCGGCATTACATAATATTCTCTCTAATGTGTAAGCGGTAACGAGAAAATAAAAACCTGAAAAAAATCACAACTATTTGTGTTTTGAGAGGAACTTTTGAGATTTTTTTTCAAGTTTGTTACAGGGTTCGCGGTCAATGAAACTTATTGTAATTAAAAACAAATTCGTATGAATTTGACATTGAGTAAATATCAAACTAGTTATGCTACAGAATGGCACAGGCTTTCTCGTAGTAAAGTTTTTTAATTTCTTTGGTGTGGACTGGATATATCCAGAATGGTCTTGCCAGCTGTCATCTATCGCTGCCGAAAGTACATTTTTTTAAACATTTCCTCAATTTTACGATTTCCTCATAGTAGAACTGAAATATTACTTTAATAATATTAAATAAGAGTAAAATCTTGTCATAAATGACAATTTTCACTGAAAAAGAGCCGTTTTTAAGAAAATGGTGTATAAGCATTTTTCGAAAAATCTCGTCTAAAGACATTTTAAGCACATTAACTCACAAATGCAATAGTGTTTGCATATTGCTGGAAATGTGCATATTAGCGGCGTGAAAGATATTTAAAAAATACATTAGTGTAAGTTTTGAAATACAAATAAATCCCCATTAAATTTATGTCATTTTAAACAGTGCAATGAGGGCTGTCTGTTGGAAAATTTGAAGAAAAAATTTGGAGCAATTTTTGAAAAGATGACGTTTGTGCGTTTCTGAAAATGCGGAATTTGGAACTCATTTTAACAGAAAACTGTTGAGTTTTCGAGAAACTTTATGTGACATTATTTAAAGCATATATTCTCATAAATACACTAATTTGTTCACAAACAGTAAACAAATTACCTCTAATGTAAATATTAAGGACGTGAGGCACGTCAAAAAATTAGTTTTGTAATTTTTGAAAAAACAAAAGAATACAGCAATATGGTTTATGTCATCTTATATTATCTTATATTATCTTATATATCTTAATTTTCTAAACATCTACATAACTAATTATGGATTGGTAATTATGGACAACAAATTTCATTTGAAGGAAAAATGTCTATCTTCAATTTTGTAGTTGTAAGAAGACGCGAAAAAAATTCAAAATTTTGAGTTAAAGTGAAATTGAGAGCCTGAGAAATTCGATCCTATACGACCTTTACAAGTGTATTTAACTCTATTTTTAGGACAAAATTTAAAGAAAACATTTGGAGCCATTTTTGAGAAAATTTAGAAAATGTCCGAGGGGTTCATTTAATACCCCCACATTTTGAAGCAAGTTTTCAAAATCGCAGCGCCTCCAATCGAGCCAGCTCGAGCCAGGCGAATATGCATTTTGGAAAATAATCCTAATATGGTTTAGGCGCTAGTGGTGTTCATAGACGGGCACACGAACGGACTTAAAAAAACAACACATTTTTGGTATCAGGACCCCAAAACGTGTATTTTCGTTGAATTCTAGAAACGATTTCCCGCAGCATTACGTAAATTTCTGTATACTGCATATATTACTTAGTATATACGAACATATACGAGAAAGAAAGATTTTTTTCTAATAGTAGTGTAAATGACTTTTCTTTTCAATCATATAAAATATTGGTAAGTTGGCGAAAAAAATTAAAAAACACGTTTCTGTCTGATGAGAGATATGGATGGTTGTACGGGGACCAAGATACCTTTTTTTGTGTTAATTTACAGTGTAACTACTGAATGTCATTTGGTATAGGGGAACTTTTTACTATGGTATGCGGGGGGATTCTTTGCCCCCCCCCATAAATGATCCGAAATCCCGCCTCTGCGCAACCCCCATCGCTAATACCGTCGCTTCCTTCGTCGCTACAGCCTCTTCTGCCGTTCTTGCCGCCTTCACCATCACCATCATCCCTTCCACCATTACCACTTCAACCATCTTCCCTTCTATCATTACCACTTCAACCATCACCACTTCAATCATCGCCACTTCAATCATCACCACTTCAACTATCACCACTTCAAGATCACCACTTCAACCATCACCTCTTCTACCAACACTACTTACACCATCACCACTTTTATCATTACCACTTTTACCATTAACACTTTTGCCATTAATACTTTTACCATCATGTCTACCATCACCGTTTCTATTAACACCATCTCCACCACAATCGTCGCAACTGCCATTGCCAAGATTTCCATCGCTATCGCCACTGTCGCCGCCCCCCACTAACACTACCGCCACCACCGACTCCGCATCCCATCCAGTACTCGACACGAACAAACGGCGCAAAGGGTTCATTAAGGATATGTGGCGAGCCCGGAAACAATCTGCATTGTGCCGGCGCGCCGTACTTGGATAAAGTTCATTTCTCTCGTAACTTCAATTCCAGCTAAGTAATAGGGCGAGATTAATCTGTTTGCCCCTCCCGCAGAGCCGCGCTGCCCCGGGAAGGAGGCGCTGGAGGAGGCTCGGCCCGCAGAGGGCGCGGCGCGGCGCGGCGCGGCGCCTTATCGAGTTACTCGGCGAAGGAGGCGGAGAAGGGACGCCGACGGCGAAGGGCGAAGTGGCGAAGGAGACCGGGGAGGTGTCCGAACAATCGCGTTCTAGCACTGAGACAACGGAGTCAAATGTGTGTAGGGAAGTGGGAAATTTTGCAAAGGAGAAGTGATGATATTTGGGGAAAATGTTTTAGCTGTTAGAGAGTGGAAGACTCAGAAAATATGGATAAAGTGCAAAGGAAAGAAGAATTCAGAGGTGTTACATGGACACAGATCAAATGCGATAATAACGTCTGTGGACTTGCAAAGACAGTGATGAGAAGAGAAGACCAGGCAACCGAGGAAGACCTAGGACAAATGAAGCACAAGAAATGAAGAATGTCTAAAAACGTAAATGGCGTAAAAGGAAGTGGAAACTGGTGGAATCTGAATGCAGCTTGAGCCAGTTGGCAGGTTTTGGGGAGGGCGGTGAAGGAGTGCGCGAAGAGGCTGCTGGGCGAGGCCAGGGCTGAGGCGCGCGCCCTCCCTGCGAAAGGCAGCCGAGGGCGAGGCCTGTGAACAGCGGGGAGGAACAAGAGTGCGTCAGTCGGCTTCGCCCTGCCTGTATAAGGTGTTGCCGAGTTCTCTTCGCGTTGGTTGGAGGATCTGAAGTTAATCCATACACTTGGTCGGATGGGACCAACTCATGCAAAGTCGAAATCAGGAGGGAATTTGGATTTTAATTTCTAACATTATTTTTTTAAATAGCACATTAAATGACTAAAATTCATTCAATTTTCAGCTATTAAATGTATTATTAATCACTTATATAACTGAATGGAATATAATTGTTTTATATGGTGAGTTCAATTAAAAGTGGTCTGAAACTACGATACGTTAACGTAGAAATGTGGTAAATATATAAGCGGAAGAAAATAACACTTTTCAATGACGTTTTTTCTGTGGTAACAGGACATATTTTAGAAGTTTATCGAAGAAAAAAATAGAAGTAGCGGTGCCGAAAAAAGTCTAAAACAAACCTTCAGTAAAATTTGATCCATAATAATTTTCGGAATGGAATAAAATAAAACATTAAACGGAAAAGGGTCTAATAACGAAAGTGAATCATTTTTGGAATTTATTTTCATAAATAATTTGATTGAAAACCATATTTACTCCATACTATTATGATTTAATGACAAATTTCTCTTTATTTCAGCATATTATTACTGACATCCTATTTAGTATTTCTAATGCGGGAATTCTAAAATCAATAGAATCCTGTCTGTTTTGCTCCCCTGTCTATTCGTTTTTTAAAACAAGTGTATAGTGAGTAATCAATAGAAGGGAATATTCATGTATCACATCAAAGAATATAATGGAAAAAGGCGTTCTAGGCAGGAATGTATTATACGGAAATCTGGTGAGGAAACGACGACACTTTATAACTTTACTTTTCACGTTGTTTGGAGTAAAAAATCTTCTATAAATATATAGTCCATTCTCCATCTAATGACAATATTCGCATTGTTAATTTTGTCGAGCGTTGAAGTGAAGCGGTTGGTACTCGCCACTCGCCAGAACACGCGATTGAGATACTTCAATCAAATGTGTTTACTTACTTATCGGTCTAGTGTTGACTATTGTGACATGCATTTCGCACGAAAATGTCGCGAATTTACAGCATCGAGAAATTCGCAGTCATAATTTACGTTTACGGTTCACGTGACTGTAGAGCAGAAAGAGCGGTTCGTACATGAATATCAGAAACGAGTCCTTAATTGTACCGTACAAAAGCGTATTTATTAACACCTTCAGAAGGTTGCGAGATACTTGTTCACTATCTCTAACCTCCAAACGTGGCCTATCTCCAGCTTCCGAATAAGCAAGTAACCTTGTTGTAATACATAGAAGCCGAAGAAAATCTACAAACCAGCGTAAGAATATCTTCTCTGTTGAGTGTTGCGAATAGTGTAGTATGAAAATTCCTTCACAATGAAGATTTGTTTCTTTACAAACTTTGCAACGTACAACACTTATAACCACAAGTCAAAGAATCGTGTATGCAGATTTGTACCTGGCTTCTTCAAAGACCTGGTATTTTCAGGCAGATATTATTCACAGACGAGGCACAATTCTCGAGAAGTGAAATAATTCTAGAAACAGTCATTTATGGGCTCCTTCTAACCCACACGTAACACGTGAAAGGCTATTCCAACAGAATTTTCCTTAAATGTTTGGTGCAGAATTGTTGGAAATCAAATTATACGACCTCACTTCTCTGATGGAACGTTAACTGGAGATACTTATTTGATGTTCTTAAAACACGTACAGTAAAACCTGTGTAAGCCGGAATCGATCGGGACCCAAAAATATTTCGATCTAGGAAGATTTCCGTTTTACGCAAGGTCGTCCATTTTATGACACTTGTGATATTGACGTTCCTGTCCTAAAAGTACTAAAGTACGTGCCTTTATTATAATGGTCAAAATACATTTATATATAACGCATTTATGAAAGAGATCACCAATAAATGAATATTAAACACTCTTCATTGACAGTTTATGAGTTGAAAAACACACTCCTTACTGGCTGTATTCGAACTTCTTGCTGACTCTTTCAACGCATAATGCCTCACGACCCAGTGCTTCGACTTTCCGATATCCTCACATGGCCTTGATCAATGCGTATCTGCTCGAGGGGTTATTATTTTCAACGCGGGACAGGGAGACGCGTGAATAGAAGCCATGACCGTACATCTTCCCACGCTCAGAGAGTCGGGAGAGAGGGAATTCCCCTAAGAGGGAGGGAATTCCCCCTTGAGGGACAAGCGACTCCATGGTCGAATTCTACGCTGATAACTGAAGCCACTCTCACAGGGATAGAGAATTTAAAACAAGCTTGCAGATGTATTTATTTCATTAAGAACATTTCGCGTCTCTTTAAAAATTGTATTAAATTCATAGGAATTCCGTTTTATAAAGATTTTTTTCTGCAGGTCATGAAAACCCGTTCCGTTTCCGCATTGAAGAGGTTCCGATTTCTGATGTGCAAAATGCTATTTCACTTCACGAGTCGGAGAAATTTTCCGGTTAAGGCAGATTTCCGGCTTGTACAGGTTCCCATTAAGACATATTTTACTGTATTACTTTCTCTTCTAGAGGATGTGCCTTTCTCGCTGCGCTCTTCAGATGTATTTTCAGCATGATTGAGTGCCGTCACATTTTAAACGAAATGTACTACACTATCTTCATTAACATGAAGTGCCCAGATTGGGCGCGGTGGACCTCTGAACTGGCCTGCATGGTCTCCGGACCTTATTCCACTCGATTTGTATCTTGGGAGCCATTTAAAGGGTATAGTGTACATGCAACATTTTGACAACAGAGTTGCATTCGCAGCACGAATTTCTTATGTTCTTGAGGAAATCAGGAAAAACCGTGAAGTATTTACAATCAGTAACGACTTCCGTATTACAACGGGTTCTGCCTCAGAGAAAGAGAAGGACATTTTGAATATCTTTTGTGAGTGCACACCAGCGACAATTTAAATTCGCGCCAAAGATGACTAATAGCGTTTTCAAATCGTTGCACTGAAATCCACCCTAGTGCAGGGCAAAATCGTCATGGATCCGCAACAGTGCTGCCCCACACGCGTGAAGGGCAACCGCGAATGAAACGGATTCTGAAACTGTCAGTGCGTGTGCGCTATGCAGTGAGATTATATTATGATGTTCTTGGTCTGTCACACTGATGGAACTCGAAAAATAATAATTTTGAATTATGATCGTTGTTATAATATTTACGTAGTCTTTTGGTAATTCTTATTCCGTAATTCATAAATTATTATTATGTGATTTCTTATTTAAAAACGACGAAAACGTCAAAGGCGTATATGTCGAAATTTCAATTTTCGAGATTAGCCAGTGATCGATATAATACACAAGATTTTGAAACGATAGGCTTCCGCAGAATTGTTTGGTTATTGAAAACCATAAAAAATTTTAACATGATTTCCGCTGGTATACGTAAGGGGGTGCGAGAAACATTTGTTGGCACATATATTTGAATGATTTTGTAAGGGTCAATATTTTTATTTTTACTTTATTAGCGTTTGGGAATTGAGTCGTACCTATAATTTGGTTTCTAAATAGCACTGGATTTGTTAACATGAAGTTATTCAACGTTAAATTTTAGGAAAACACAAACAGATTTTCCGAACTTCACGTAAGTTACAAAAAATTATTTTAAGACTTTTTGCAAAACATAATATACTCAATCATTCGAAGTATTCCTGCGTGACAGAAGATCCTCAATTGCCTTCACAATTTCACCTCGAATCCAAATCAGCATGTATAACTTCTGTACGTCAAAATGGGCCGGTGTACTGGACTACACTGACGCGATCGTCAGTGCAGTTTAGGGCACCCGAGTGCGTCCTAAACAGTTAAAACTGCGTATGACGTGCTATGGGGAAAAGTGAATTGTGTGCACATTTTCAAAATTCTGTGATCCCTACACTAAGTCATATACTACTTAAATTAAAAAAATAAAAAAACACCCTCCCATGTAATAAAATCTATTTTCAAGAATAAGCAATAAATTTTGTCTCTTATCCATGTTGTCCTTCGGAATAATACTTCCTGCCGCGACAACGTGGAAACGATAATTTGAAAAATTGTATTTCCCACTGAATTCTAGAAGACGTGCACAGAAAATGAAGTTACATTTATGTCCAGAAGCAAAACAAGGGGCCATCTCAGCATTTGCTCAATGGATCAGGGAAACTGGACGAAAAACCTGATCGAGATGGGGGTCATTGACCCGGAAGCTGTAGTACAATAGTTGTTACAGGTTGTTTATACTCATTTATACAGTCCAAATGGTAAATAATGCATTATGTATCATTGTTAAATTTAATGTTACTTTTCTTGTGATGCTCAGTATAGTCTCTAATTGTATAGAAACAGTTATGCAGCAGAAACGATTTCACTTGGGATTTAAACTTTTCTATCGAATTTAATCGTTTAATGTCATCTGGCAAACTGTTGTAAAATAATTTACATGTATTGTAAGTGAATGTTTTGTATTGAGCTGTTGATACTGTGACCTGATGAATATGATTTCTACGTCGAGTGTTATAGTAATAGACATCGGCATTTTCTGAAAATATATTCCCGCACTTAAGCAAGTCATTTTTGACAAAACCCACTGATTCTTAAATAAGCAGACAAGGTAATGGTAAAATTCCTAGATTAATGAAGAGAGGCTTACATGAATCACGTGGGTGGGATTTGGTTATTATTCGTACAATTCGTTTTTGTAATCTAAAAGTCTGAGAGCTATAAGATGTCTTTCCCCAGAATATTATGCTATATCTCAGGCGGGAATAAACATTCGCGAAATATACACAACGAGCAGTATGAAGGCTGACTGGATTTGAAAGAATTCTGAACGTGTAGCATAATGAACTTAATTTTTTGTCCAATTCATTTAAATAGACGTTCCATTTAAGGTTTGACTGAATTGAGAGACCTAAAAATGTTGTTGCCTTAACATCAGTCAGTGATACACCGTTCATTTTCAATGAATCATTCACTTGCAGATCACTGGGTTAATGGATAGATATATTAATGATGGATAAATTATGGGTAGAGAGTGATGTTTCTTGAAAAGAAGCTTGGTCATTTCTTTTTCTCCCATTTTTGCAGTATTTCCTTGCACTCTATCAGTCAATAAATACTTGTGATTCTCTAACAATTTTCAGCCCTTAATATAAGCAAGTCTTTTGTTGAGAACATGGTTGTCTTTAGTGTTATAATCAATTATCAATAAACACCCCAGCCGACATTTTAACTTCACCGGTTAGATGAATATAATGTTTCAATTGTTTACTGGCGGGTTTCGTCTCAGGTTGAAGGTGGTGACACTAGCGATTCCCTCGGCTTCAGGAGTCAAAAGTTGTAAACTAAGATATATTCGGGGTTTCTCGTTGTAGTGGTCGCTCTTTGTTCTCTCCGTCATTTAAATCTAGGGATGCATTACTTCTCTCTGAACTAGCGCAGAACTCCATCAAAGAGAATCAGCACAAACAAGTATTACCACTATGAACCCTTGTACAAACGAAGAGAATAAAATAATTTAGACAATTTGTGTCACAAAACGACATTCACACAGGCGTGTTTAATATTTAACCTGCAGACAGCATACACAGGAAAGGGACATATTTGAACACAGGTTGTCCCTTACATATCTGTTGATGCATTATTTTCAAAACTTGTTTTCAGATACGATGATGGGCTGTAGCACACGTTCATTGGTTACGATGTGGTTTGCTCCAAATTAGGAATTCAGATCTGTGATTCACGCAGTACCTTTAAACGACCTTGACAACACAATGCAGATAAATGGAAAAGAAACCAGAAAACATGCACATACGTACATCGGCAGGATACTTATCAGGTAATTTCACTGCAATCTATAAGCCAATACCGGAGATATCATCGTTATCGCACATCTTCAAGAATGGCTTCTTCATGCCAGAAAGTTTCAGAGGCCTGACTAAGATTCTATTTATTTAGATCAGTGCCACAGTGAATTGTACACAAATTCACAAAATAATAGAGTATTAATCTAGTCAAAAGAAACTGAATATTTTGAAAAAGAACAAGTTTGTAATAAAGAATATGGCATAATTATGAGAATGGCAAAATACAAAGCGTAAGGAAGACGAACGAAGAGCTAAGAAAATCTCAGATATCAAAAAATTCCACACAATGAAAGAGAGAATTCGCAGGGAGTATTACAGAAGAGTGAGACTTGTCCTGCAGTCTCCTCTTGTTGTACCCCGCCCGCAAGATTGAACGTGACGCGCGTTAGGGCGGAGGTTTTGCTTCCAATTGGTTTTTCGGCACCAAGGACCCACAAAACAGGGATTCTGGTTACTCCACGTGTTAGAAGATTTTTTCTTAATTTAGCAACTGGATTTATCTACTTTTACTTTCTCGTATTTTTTCCAAATTGAAGAAACACCTAACCATATCGCTCTAGTTAATGCTTTGAGATCTTGAAATACATTCTTTAAAATTTAGGGGTACTTTACATGAAGACCCCTGGACATTTTCAAAGTTTTCTAAAAAAGGCTCCGAATTTTTCTTTGAATTTCTTGTAAGAATAGAGATAATACACTTATAAAGGTGGCATAGGTCGGATTTCCACGGTTAACTTTGAATTTTCGAAAATTGCAAAATTTTAATTTTCTTTTGGCGTCTTCCTAAAACTATATAATTGCAGATAGAGATTTATCTTAAAAATAAAATTTGTTGCCCATAAATAGTTGTTTCATTAAGATCGTGTTTTGAAAATTTTAGGAGTTTTTGTGCAATACGGAATGCAACATTTGCAATTTTAAAAAAATAACAAAAACAAGATTTTAGCAAAAACAGCTCCAATTTTTTTCTTTACATTTGTTTGTCGGTGTAGCGCGTCAAATATACCCTATACGATGACATAAACGCCATATTGCACTGCTCTTTTGTTTTTTTCCAAAATTACAAAAATTAAATTTGTTGACATACCTCACACGTCGGTAATATTTACATTAGAGGCTTTACGTTATTATATTTATGAGACATGTACTTTAAATAATGTCAAATAATGTTTCTCGAAAACCCAACAGTTTTCTGTTAAAATGAGCTCCAATTTCCGGATTTAGAAAAACGATCAAACGTCATTTTCTCTGAAATAGCTACAAATTTTTTCGTCTACTTTTTCCAACGGATAGTGTTCACTGTTTAATATGAAGTAAAGTTTATTTGGGGGTATTCTTTTGTTTTTTCGGAAATTACACAAATGTAATTTTTTTAAATATCTCTTAAACCAATAACATGCTCATTTCCATTAATTTGCATTCATTGCTTTAAATGACTTCAAATAAAAATTTTCGAAAACTCGATAGATTCCTGTGAAAATTGGTTCAAATTTCTCATTTACAGCAACGCTTAACGCCATTTTCTTAAAAACGGCTCCACATTTTTCAATGAAAATTCCTATTCAGGACAAAGTTTTAGCCGTCTTTAATTTTCTTAATATAATATTTCGATTCTACAATTGGGAAACCGAAAAGTTGAGAAAACGTCAAAACAAACACTTTGAGTGGCGATAGATGGCAGTAGGTAAGAAGGATGGAAAAGACTTTACAGTACCTCTCCACACCAAGGAATTTAGAAAACTTTACTACGAGAAAGTCTGTGCCATTCTGGGGCACCTCTAGTTTCATTATTAGGGCCCGACAATGACTTTTTTCTGCCGAAAATCTGCAGGTCTTTCGCGCAGGATTACATACCTTTGTCTGTACTACGGATATTACTCCGTATATACGTACGTATACGAGAAAGTAAAAAAAATGTTATAATAGAAATAAAAAATGATGGAGAAATACCTACCGTGCGTTTTCGTAATTAAGTAGATCAAACATCTACATAGCCTACCGAACAAACTTACTCAAACAAACCTACAAAGTCAGACGAATCATGCGATTGTTCATTCGAAAGTTATCAATAATGTGACATACCGATATGTCACATGAAAATAAACTAACATTTATTTGTATACTATATGGTGGAATATGCATTAGGAAATATCACGAGAGCATGGGCTTAGCAACGACCGTGAATAAACAAAGTAGTTTTTGTTTTTTGTAAATGCATTAAGAGGTGGCTAGATGCCGAAAGTAGAAAATTTGGGATTGGGCGAAGAAGTTTAGACGATCGAAAGGTCAGCTACACCAAAATATAACGAACGAATGGATTGGCTGGGTGAGAGAAGGACGGTCAAATGTTATGAAAAAAGAGAAGGTAGTAATACTAAGTCTTCGAGGGGTGAATCATGCAGGAAGATTTCATTCTGACCGGCATCGCGTGTCTGAACTGATCGTAGGTTCGTGAGAGGGAGCGAGTGTAGTGCAGATAGTCAGAGTCGGGTTATCAGATCGTGAAATTTTAAGGACAGTAAATGATATTGCAGATAATGCATGTGGAAGTAATATTGATGCATAAATTGGAACTTTGTCGGGAGTGGTAATCGAGTTATAGATTTCGGGACTATGTCATAGGACGTAATCGGGACTGATAATTTTGATAGTTTGAGACCAGTTTGGATAGGGGCAGAAGAGGATTTCTTGGGACTTTGGACTACGGCAAGCTCGCAAGATATTTCGACTGAGAAGTCTACGAGGGACATCAACGAAGAATAGATAAGTTAACCGCGGTATAAAACTGTAAATTCAAAGATATCTTGATCAAAGGCCTAACATCAAATCATTTATTAAATTCACTAAATTGTTTGCTAAAAAGGTAACAATAAACTTTGTTAAATTTTGTTCTTTAGAAAAGAAAGTGATCTTTCATTTAGTCAATCCAAACAGAAATGAACTAGAAATATAGAATCATTCTATTTCAGATTCCCAGCTGCGCTGTATAGTCTGCGGATCCTATAATCCATTATAAAGGTAATAAGGATTATAATATATCGTGACCCATTGACCCAGCAAGCCGGACGCTAAGATCTTTGCCAGAAATTAATGTAGAGAGAAATTTTGTATATCTCAATAAATACTTTATAATGTAAATCTACTAATAAATACTAATACATAAGCTACTAATACTAATAAATGAAAAGCACTTGTTTCTTTTCTTAAAATATTTGGGTAGACTTCGCCTTATAGCCTAATAGGAAGCTACGCCACTGTTTAGTATCAAGATTTCCTTGCAGCCACTCGACATCCTTTCTCTTTAAAATGGCCACAGGTGATAGTTCTTCTCTAGATGTCTGTACATTTGGTTAGTTATTATTATTATTATTATTATTATTATTATTATTATTATTATTATGGTTATACCTTGTTTTTCTTAGTATTCAACGGATTTTTATTTGACTATGTGTCAGGTTAATAACCACGACACAGGTCAATATGTGTTTCGTCGCAATTTAGGAAATTCGCATATGTTTAAGATTATCGATTTTTGCATCTATTGTTCTATTTCATCTATCATCTATTTGTCATCTATTTGTTGTTTGAGGATATGTTTTCTGTTACTTTTAGTGTTGATCACTTGATCCTGTATGGCGACCATGAACCCTTCTGTTTCGCCAAACAGATTACCGTATTTTAGCCAAGTGTTTGAGACTTTTGAGTCTACATGAGGTGTTTGAGATCATTTGCATGGCGTCCATGAAGTTTCTTTCTAGACCACATGTCTATATTGCAGTTATTGTCTGTAACCAGCGACGAAATGTCCAGCTGTTTGTTGTTAAGGTTAATAGGGGTTAATTTAATATCTGCTTGAACTATTGCAGCGTGTAGTTTTGAGGTTACCTGTTTCTTATAATAAAAGTTCCTTAATGAATGGATTTGTTTGTAGCACAAGTTCTTTAGATCTATTAGGCCTCTTCCTCCCTCACTTCGTGGGAGTAGCACTCGTTCTATTGAGCGATTTGGATGGTGATGTCTGAATTTTGTCAAAATTGTGTGGGTAGGTCTCTGGATGTCTTAGAGGTCTGTGTCGCTCCACGGTATAATTCCAAATGAGTACGTATATACTGGTACTGCAAATGTGATGATTGCTTTCATCATGTCATTACCTGTTAATTTGGTTTTCAGGAGTGCAATGATTCTTGATTTGTATAGTTTTGTTAGATATTGTTTGATTGCCTCGTTGTCTATGATTGCTGCCTAATCGAATCCTAAATACTTGTATATTTCTTCATCGCCCATTGAATGTATTGTCGTTTGATCACTGAGTGGGCTGTCTATATTCTGTAACTTTCTAGTTTTGTCTACGTGAAGGGTCTTATATTTGTCAATGCCAAAACATAAGAATGTCTTCAGAAAAAGTTCGTGTTATTTCAAGGAGATATTGAAGAAGTCTATCTGTTGAACTGTAAAGTTTAATGTCATCCATGTACATCAGATGTGATATGATGTGGATAGTCTTCTTATTTTTAAGAATTTGAAATCCATAGTGAGTACTGTTAAATTGTGTTGATAGGGAGTTTAGAGCCAGACAGAACAACAATGGGCTTAAGAAGTCTCCTTGGAAGATTTCCCGCTTAATTCTGATGTCTTTTGTTGTGATTGTTATCTCATGGTATGTTCTAGAAAGTTGATGATGGTTTCATTAATTTTGTATATGCGGTGAACTTCAATAAGCCAACTGTGAGCATCGCTATCAAATGCTTTCTTGTAATCAATGTATTCCAGGTGCTTCTATGGTTTTTTGTGCTTGTTGGAGAATGACCATATCTGTTAGAAGTAGCTCTTTACATCCTTTATGTAATCGCCTGCAACCTTTCTGTTGTTCTGTCATTATTTCTCTGTCCCCAATATAATCTTGGATTTTTCTTGTAAGGCATGAAGTCAATATTTTGTACATTGTGGGAAGGCAAGTGATTAGGGTGTATTGAGATGGCTTTGTGTGATCCTACTTTTGGATTTCATGTATGTAATACCTTTCGTTAGAAATAAAGGCAAGTCTTCTGGACTGTTAATGACTTATGTGAAGCACTGGGTTAACTTATGGTGAAGCGATGTAAACTGCTTGTACCAGAAATTTTGAACGTGTTCTGGGCCAGCGGCTTTTCAGTTGTGGGTTTTCGCAATTGCAGTGCTGACGTCTTTTACTGTGATCTCTTGATATCACATTGGATCTATATTTTGAACATTATTTATTTCTTCCTTAATCTAGTGTGTCTAACTATTGTGATGACTATTTTCTGACCAAATGTCTGACCAGTACGGTTCTAAATTTTATTGATCAGATGCACCGTTGTTCTCTTGTTGGAAATTGCAGTTTTGTCTGAGTTGTTGATATAACAATTTTTTCATTCTGATTTTTCTATTGAATTTTGTTTTTTACGTTCTGTTGTTTCTTTGTATCGTCTATATCTTTGTGATTTAGCTGCAAGTTTCTGCTTCAATTCATCTAAGTGTTCAGCTATTAAATTTGGATCAATGGTGTAATCTCCCTGTTTCTTGTGTTTTCTGGATTCATGTTTTCTGATCTTTGCAAGTGTTTTCTTAATTTTCTTGGCTAATTTCTTGTTGTTGGTTAGTTCAAATATTGCGTTATTCAGCTTATTTCTTGTCTGAGATACTGGATTTGATTTTCGAGTCTTTGCTGCTATGATGGTTTAGTATTTTTCTTGATTGACATCCCTTTTTGACTTTCTGACTGATCCTTTAATTTAAAACCAGATATTACAGCTACGGTAGCAGCTGCACAGTAAAGTATAGTATGTATATCTGTTAATGTATCTTCTTGTTTGATCAGGCAGGGAAAAACATGTTCATTTATATATTGAATAATTTGGGTGAGCTTGTTGTTTCTATTGGTGTGGAGTTTAGGAATTCTGGGGCGAAGAGTTGGATCTAATCCTGAGTACTTGAGAAAAAGTTCCTGGTATATGTTATTCTGTCTGATATGTTATTTTTCTTCGCACCTGGTGTTGATGGGTCCTGATTTGCTTCATCTAATTGGGTTGAATTTGAAACTTCGTGTGAATCTGTGATAGATTGTGTCAAGGGGCATCCATTACTGGAGGAAGAGATTTCTTCTGCTACTTCCTGTTTAATTTGTTCCAACCTTACTTTTGGGATTAGATTGTTTTTAAGTATAGCTGTTTTCTGATCCACAAGCCTTTGCTCTGTGACGCCAATATGGGGAAATCTTTCTCTGAATTCAGAACGCAGAGATTGTCTGTATACAATCATTTCTGTTTCTAAACGTGTGCCTCTGTACTAGACGCGCATAATATACTCATTCAAGTTATTCGTCCAATTCAAACGTTGCGTCACTTTCCCAGCCTTGATGGTTGCGAGCAGCTGCTGGGGCAAAACACTGTCGGCAGTGTTTTGGAGCGGCTGTGAAGCAACCCACATATTCTGGGTTGCTTGTTTGGGATTTGACTGTAGTTTGTTCGGGTGACCCAGTAGGCACCCGCCTGTTCAGCGTCCTACCACCGGTGGCTCGCATGCTATCACGCCCGGCACCGGCTCCAGACGTGCCCCGGCGCTCCCCGCGCAGCGGCTCATTTTCCGAGGCCTTATGACGTCTTAAACGTCTCTCCATATCAGTATGGGTAATTGCCATTGCTCCAAGCATCTTTATAATCGGTGACAATTGCTCGTCTTCCACGTGGCACAATTGTTCTTGCTAACACGTAGGGTTGGACTTAAGAAAGACTTGCAGAAAGAGGGGGAGGGTAAGATGGGGGATATCATGGGGAGTTCGTATTTCACCTGAAGAAGGGAAAAGATGAAGGACAATTTAGGACAGGAACAGGAGGGATAATGAGAGACGGATAAATTTCACCGGTAGGGTCAGCGGACAGCTGCTCCGGTTAGTCGCTTCTTACGACAGGGAGAGATCCCAGGGTGCTATTCTACTAAAACCCTCGGTCACCACATGGGGTTTAGGGCCTCGGTGCCACTAGATTCCTCGGCGTTTGGGGCCTTGAGTGCCATGCCTCATAGCTTATCGCTGCTTTTCGGATCTACGGCGCTTTTGGGGATGATCTGAATCAAACCTTTTGAAAATGGGTTATTCTAGCGTGTTTCTCCGGTATTTCCTGAAAGTGATCAGGGATCCGCGAAAACATTTGTCAGAACACTCAATATATGTATTCGATTCGTGTAGACACCTCAAATTCACCGAAGGTAAACTCGTCGGTTGGCACCTTCCTGTGATGGACTCCGCGACTGCTCAATGGTACGCTCGAGCCATAGAGCGTTGCCTTCACGCCCTCCGCTACCGCGTTGATGCGTTCAAAATAATGTTCCTAATATTCAATGTCATAATTTAAAAAAATGAATCGAATCCCTTATCTCTGACTCCTTTTAACACCCCTTCTTTTCTAAGACACCGTGAAGGGCCACACGAAAGGATATTATTACCACCAGTGCTAAGAAATGCGCATTGTAGATGTGAGAGCATTCGTCCAGGCGCGTCAGAACTTTAATCTTTAATTCTGTAAATATTATGCATGATATGTCCAGAAAAGTAGAGTTATTACGCTTCCGCTGGAACGTGAGAACCGCCACTGACCAATTCGTCAGCTTGCAAAATTTCTCCATTCAGGTATCTCCTCAGCGGGGTATCGACTCGACCTGGACAAGCTGCAAGATCCCGGCTTCTGTGGAAATGAAGTGTATAATTAATAGGTGTAAGGGGTAGGGAGAGGGGAAGGAAGGAAGGGAAATATCGCGCGCAGTATATATCCTGCGAGGGCTACTACTTCACATTTGGTCTTGTTCTATCAGGAGGAGTGCTCCCCGGGTGGGCACCTAGGTTTTGACCTTAATCCGCACCCGCATCCAAACCTCTCCGTTTAAGCCTGGGTTGGATCACTCCGTCAGCTCAGAGCTTCTGGCTTTCCAGGCTAGCATAGGAGTCAAGTTAAGCGCCACTCACAATGCGCCGGGACAAGTCCCTCCTCTTTGCACAGAGTATCGGCCCACTGCCGTGACGAAATTGGGGCTACCAGGCCTCCGGGCACCCAACCCGTCTCATCACTCCCTTCACTTTGAAGCTATCGACGGATTACCGCCGGAGCCTAGGCAACCTGACAGGAGGAGAGTCATGCTTCCCGTCGGACTGTTATATGTGGTAATAGGAGCAAGTCTCTCGTCCAATCCTGGCCAAAGGTCAGTGGCGATCCGCCTTTTCACTCCCTCCATCTTGAAGCTAATGACGTGGGTACTGTGACTAACTGTGACTAGGGCCCGCATTTTAATGACAAGTCATATATTTTTCCTGAACCTTCGGGTGAATTTCAAAACAATTTATGCACGAATCCAGGTATTGTCGATTAAAAAATTGTATTTTTATTGCGCATATAAAGCCATATTTATACCGTTTTTAGTAAAAGGTCATATTTTGGCCAAAGTTTGTCATAAGTGCATATATTTGTCATATTTGTAAGGACCGTTTTTAGTAAAAGGTCACCGTAGGTTTTTTAAGATGGAAAATCTGAAAATACACTTTGTGATCCAATGCGACTCTCTAGAAACTAAAGGCTATGAGGAAATGAGAAAACATTAAACAAGAAGTATGTAGTAGTAGAGCAAGACATTTTGGTTGACGGGTTTTATTGTACTGTACTTGATTTGTTTTACAAACACAAGCATTTTTTTTTAAATGCTAGTTAGTTCCAAAGACTGCAAATCGTATGTACCATACTCACTATCATTTCTTGAGTGAATTTTGTATTTATGTTATACCTAAAAAACAACAGAAATTTTTGAAAAATAAACTTGTATAACGTCATATTTTATTTTTTAAGATCATATTTATATAGGTTTTAGGTCATAAATGCTTGCATATTCCGCTGATTTTGAGATCATTAAAATCCGGGCCCTACTAATGACGTATATCGCGCGCAGCCCTTGGCCTGTTTTTTAAGGTATTGCTCCGGCATTCACCTAGTGTTGATCGAAGAAACCGCGAGAAGTCACCGGTCAGAGCAGCCTGTCGTTAGTATTCTCATCCAGGCAGCGATTGAATGCGATGTAGGTATAGAACCAGTGTCGAAAATTCGCCCCCATGACGTCTTAAACCCCTAGGGCCCCACTGTCGGACACACTGCAGCCGCAACGGTTGTTGCCACTGAGCGATCTCATTCGATCACATCGCATTGCTACACCCTTGCACCCTCTTCTTCCTTCATTCTGCCCAACCCAGCTCACCAGGGGCAGAACTTGCACAGCGGGCGCAGTCTCAAGTCGTCGGGGGCGCTCGGCGCGGGGCATAGTTGCGGCCGGCGCGTCCGGAACGTCGTCTCAGCCTCGATGCCCCCTCGTCCCCCACCCGCGCAACCCAGTAATTAGCCAGACCACCACGCGACCGGAGCGCCGGCACGCGGACCGCAGCGACTGGACGGAGGGTGGCCGAAGCGCCTGGGGAACGCACAGCGCGGAAGACGCGACGGAGGAGGCTGGAGAGGCAAGGAGAAAATAATCGCTTTTGGAAAAAGGAAAGCACAAATTGGAGTGGGGAATGCGATCGAAAGAAGTTACAAATAAGAGAAGAAATAGAATAAGAATGAAGAAATAATTGACCGGGAAGAAGAAAGAGAAGGACAGGAGCGGGGAAGAGAAGCAGGAGAAGAATAAAAGGAGTGAAAGAAAAGTAGTATAACATGCATAAGAAGGGTGGAATCAGAAGAAATGAGAATCAGAAACTAGTGGTGCCGCAAAATAGAAAAGACATACTCGTGATAGTGAATTAACTTTTCTCTTCAGTGTAGGTTATTTTTTCGGTCTTTTCCGTTCTCTTCCCACCTGCCATCTATTGGCGCCTAAAGGTCATTTCTTATTGTTCAATGTTATTGTCCCCTAAAGATAAAAATTAAAAGTGACTTTAATAATACTAAAGAAGAGTAATACCCGATCCTGAATGAAATTTTATTGGAAGTCATTTCAAGCACATCCACTCACAAATGCAATAATGTATACAAGTTGCTGTTTATGTGCATATTAACAGCGTGAGCGATATTTCAAAACTAGAGAAGCTACAGAATGGTACTGACTTCCTCGTAGAAACGTTTTCTAATTTCCTTGGTGTGTACTTGCTTGACGGTGTTGTCCAATACACTAGCCAGCTGCCATCTATCGCCGCCTAAAGAACATTTTTTTGAAATTTTATCAACATTTCGGTTTCCTAATAGATCGAAATATTACTTAAAGAATATATTAGAAGAGTAAAACCTTGTCCTAAATAGTAAATTATAGTAAATAGAAGACTAAACCACGTCCTAAAACAATTATTTAAAAAATGCATTTTTGTAATTTTTAAAAAACAAATGATTGAAGCAAAATGAACATTACGTCATATTAACCAGTGAAATTGGCACGTGAGAGACAAATGAAAAAAATACATTTTTGAAATGTTTGAAAAACAAACGAATACGGCAATATGGCGTTTATGTCATCATATAGGGTACATTTGGCACTATCCCTATTAAAAGAAAAATTTGGATCAGAACAGAATATCATAATATCTTGTTTTTGTTATTTTTTTAAATTGCAAATACTGCACGCAATATGGAACGAAAACTAATCAAATTTTCAAAAAATCTACATGATCTATGTGAAAGAACCATTGTAGAAATCACGACCGTTAATAAGTAGTAGGATAATGGATCACGGGATCGGTCAATTAATGAATTACACTAGTTTGCCAACTTTTCGGAATATTTTATTCCATCATCAGGGCTTACTAATACATATACTGGTCAAACATAATGTTCTGTGAGTTGTGCTGTGGAGGAACATTATGTTTGACCAGTATATGTATTAGTAAGCCCTGATGATGGAATAAAATATTCTGAAACGTTGGCAAACTAGTGTAATTCATTAATTGACTGATCTCGTGATCCATTATCCTACTATATGAAAGAACAATTTATGCACAAGAAATTTTATTTGAAGGAAAATCTCTTTCTTCAATTTATAGTTGTAGGAAAACGCCGAAAAAATCAAACATTTGCAGTTGTCGAAAATTCAGGGTTAAACGTAAAAATCGGTCCTAATTGGAAGAACTTGTCCGCTCACAAATTTAATAATGTGCACAATCCATTGAAATGTTCATATTAACGGCGTGAGAGATATTGAAAAAAAGTTTAATTACATGAAAAAATAAAAGAATACACCAATATGAACTTTACGTCATATTAATGTGCCATCGCCATCCGTTGCCATCCGTTGGAAAAGTTTGAAGAAAAAATTTGGAGCGATTTTTGAGAAAATAGCGTTTGGACGTTTTCCAAAATGTGGAATTTTGAGTTCTAATTAACAAAAAACTGTTGTTTCCGGGAAAATTTACATGACATGTTTTAAATCACATGTTCTCATAAATCTAATAAAATGACGAAATCACATCTTATGTAAATATTACCGACGTGAGAGAAAAGTCAAAAAAATTACATATTTGTAATTTTTGAAAAAAACAAAGGAATAGAGTAATGTGGCATTTATGTCAGCAAATAGAGTTTGTTTAACACAAACCTAAAAAATTAAAGAATACATTTGGAGTCGTTTTTCAGAAAATCTTGTTTTTGTTATTTTATAAAATTGCAGATATTGCACGCACTATTGCACGAAAACTACTAAAATTCCCAAAGAAATTTCCAAGGAAACATGATCTTAATGAAAAAACTATTTATGGTCCACAAATTTCATTTGAAGTAAAAATGAGTTTTGTAGTTTTAGGAAGACGCCGAAAATAATTCAAAATTTTGCAATTTTCGGAAATTCAGAGTTAACCACGCAAACCGGACCTATGCCACCTTTGTAAGTGTATTTTGCTCTATTGTTGCTAGAAATTTAAACAAAAATTTGAAGCCATTTTTGAGAAGATTTTGAAAATGTCCGGGGGGTAAAGTAGCCTCATATTTTAAAGAATTATTTTTTTTAATTTCAAAGCTTGAACTAGAGCCAGATTGACTGCGGTTTCTTCAATTTGAAAAAAAAACGTACGAGTGGTTTAGGCCCTAGGTGTGTTCATACACTGACGGACAGACAGTCCGACAGACAGACGGACGGACGTTTTGAAAAAAAAAACTTTTCCAGTATTAGAGGACCCCAAAACGTGAATTTTCGTTGAAATCTCGAAATCGATTTTCCGCATCATTACATAACTTTCTCTATACTACGTATATTACTCCGTATATACGTACGTATACGATAATGTAAACATTTTAGGTCATTTTTGAGAAAACGTTGTTTGAACATTCCTGAAAATACTAATTTTGATGCTCATTTTTACCCAAAGCTTTTGAGTTTTCGTGAAACTACATTAGACATTATTTGAATCAATTGTACTAACAATTGCGATAAAGTATAAGAAATTCCCTGACTGTAAATCTAACGAAGGCGTGAGAGAGATATTAAAAAAATTATTTCTGAAATTTTTGAAAAAGAAGAATATAGGATATTAGGGTTTATGTCATCATATAGGGTGGATTTAGCAGAATCTATTGAAAAGTCTTTGGGTCCGTTTTCGAGAAATGATGTTTGAGTGTTTCTGAATATGCACAATTTGTAACTTATTTTAAGAGAAAACTTTTGAGTTTTCGAGAAACTTGACATGACATTATTTAAAACCCTTGTTCTCACAATCGCAATACAGTATATTAATTGCCGGTAGCGTAAAAATTATCGGCTTAAGAGAGAAATACAAAAATATTACAATTTATGTGTACTTTTTGAAAAAACAAAAGATTAGTGGAATAGCGTTAATGTCATATCTTATAGTTCTTTTAGTACAGACAAACCTACAAAATGTTTAAAGAAAACTAGTGGCGCTGCCAAAACACTTACTTTATCTCATTGGTTGTAAATGCTCCGCAATATTATTTTACTACATAAGCCAGTAAAAGTGATTTCGACCAGCAAACTTTTTTGCCACTCCGACACCCGATCTCACTTCTGTCATGGTTTCTAAATACACACACATACCTTTTACTCCGTATCTTATAAATATAAATAAAATTACTTTTATAATATTTGAATCCTTGTCTTCCTAATACGGGTTGTGATACACCATTCCAACGAATTTATATATCGTGAGTTTGCGAAATCGATCTTATACAGGAAACCGAGAATAATATTACTATTACTTCAGGAAGACGTACATATTTTAATTATTCCCTATCATTCAGATTGCTGCTATCTAATAGTAATAATTTCATTAAATTTCTGTCATAATACCGTATAAAAATAAAGGCTCGGTTTATTCCATATTCATTTGACAAAGTATTCTGCGAATTCTATCTCGTTTGTGACATCAAAACATGTGCATACATAACAAAAAAAGAACAAACACATAAAATACCCTTTGAAAAATGATCTACAATCTAATATTTACGGTACATATTTTCTTCCAACATTCACACAATTAATTATTACTAATATTTACACGAGTGCACTTTACCAGTTTGAATAATTTAAAAACAAATGGATGGCCATGTCTTTTCTCTAAGTTCTTAAAAGCTAACAATATTGGCCTTGCTATAAATTTTGATGATAGAAAAACAAAATATAATGTTTTTAAACTTCCCTTTTTGCTGCACGACGATTGGCTGCCACTGCTGTCCGTATCCCAACATTTAAGAAACAAAATCAACACATCTTCAAAATTTACTTCATAAAATTAAAAACTTCGAAACCAACACGCGATGCGTTCACTACGGCAACTCGAGATCATCTCATAAGTAATCATCCGTACAACCCAAAACCACTCGATGCGTTAACCACGGAATGTAAGTCACTTCTCCTCAATTTTGTGATTCTACCATACCGGGTAGTTTAAAACAAAAGAAAACTCTTCTCTAACAATGCTACTGTTTGTTTACATCCTTCTTTTTATTTTATATTGTCTTTAATAGCTCGTGAACGTTACCGTAAATTTCTAAATGTATTGTGAGCTTCTGCCCCGTCCAACGTGGGCTGGCTGCTTGCCCGGCTGCCAGTGGTAGTGAGAACTCACCTGCGTAGCCACTTATAGAATCTGGCAGAGGATTCGGGAGACATGCATGACTGAATTCTGGTTTTCTATCATTGAACGAGCTGATACGATAACAAAATATTGCTTTAATGTTACTAATACCCACCCAAGATAATTATGTCCCATACATCATAACAGTACTAAATTACAATTGTCGCCTACTGCGCTCTGACTATCTATTCCTCTCTCTCTCTCTTAATTGTCTTTCTCTCCACCTTTCGATTTAAATGTTCGTGGGCGGTTGCCCCATTTGGCGATCTCACCCGAATGGTCCGTGCTCGGTGCTGGTAGGCGTTGATTTCCGGTTGCAGCGAGGCTCAGTCAGCTCCAGTCGACGCCGGGTCTCCCTCGCAACTCGCTGAAGTGGCGGCGTGGTGAGAGCGATGCCTCAGGGAAGGCGCCTTCCGTCTTCCGTTCCTTCGGGTGGTGCCCGCACATGTGGGACGGACACGCTTGCTTGCGTACACGCGGTAACGTCCACGCTTGTACCAGTTCACGTCCGGCGGCTAACGCCTCAGCGCGAAACACTGATCGCGGCACCCAGCAGCCATACAGCGGCGCGATACTCAAGAGGAGCCGAACCCAGGAGCGATAAAGTTCCGACGCACTTAGGAAGAGCAGAAGATCGCTCATCGAAGAATTTTCAAATAAGAAGGCTCAGAAAGCTCGTATCTCCCTTTTATGGCACGCGCCATTCCCTCTCCCGTCATGATGACGCGGTGGCTCTCCGCCAATCACGCATCGGGTTGTACGTCACGTGACTTGTCTCATCTTGGCGTAGAACCGTCAAGTAGTGCCCTGTGACGTAGGCCTTCGCGCCCTTTCACAAGTTGAGACGCGCCCTTCCCATGACGTCAGGGGTTTTTCCTTGGCGTGGGTATGACAAGCCGTTGCGCATTTCCGTCCCTTTGTTTGACTTCCTGTGTCTGAAAGGGATTATTGCCGAAATACCTCATGGTGGTCTGTGCCGCTACAGTATTTTAAAATATTTATAATGTTCGTAACCCCTTTTCCAATCACTTGTTTCCTTATTTTAACATTTATCAGTAATCTTTCGTCATGTTTGTGAGAACATTCGACTGTCTCATTCCTAATATGGAAAATTAATTTATTATCACGGAAATTCTTTTATTTTCGAAACATAACATTGTTGCGACGTGTCATTATTTATAAATATGTCGTGTTTTTATTTATTTACATTCTCACAGTCTATTTTGGGCACAGTTCTTTAAAATATCAATCAAATGATTAAAGAAAGCATCTTCCTCCCCATGCACCTTCACATGTTTTCGTTCTTATTAACATACGAAATTAAAGTGTTTTTTAGTCCTAACCCAATGTTTTGTATTTATTTTGGACGCGTCTGATTGGACCGTCACACGTTTGGTAGGGAATTGCCCTGACATTCCCCTGGTGTTGCTCAGAGAAACCACGAAAAGCTACCGATCAAAGCAGCCGGCCGGTATAATTATTTTCCACATAGCAACAGGACTGGACCTAGCTATCCGGCCAGTGTCCAAAATACTGCCGTTGTCATGACTCGAATCTAGCACTTCCTGGTCAGTGACACTACAATCACATTAGTTGATGCCCTAAGCCACCTCTTCCGGTCAGCCGTTAAGGATATATAAGTCGATCCCATGAGTAGTGTGTGTGTGAGTGTGTGTATATATATATATATATATATATATATATATATATATATATATATATATATGACACTGCCAGTTTATTTAGTATCTTAATTGATTGTATATGTGAGTATAATTGCTACAAATAATTATCAATAAAGTTTCTGAAATTCTCAATAGTTTTCTTCGCAACACAGTATTGTGACAAATAATTAGCGATTCTGGAAACAGCAGGCCTTTCTTCTGAAGGCTGAAACAGGACCCGACATTGAACGGCCACGAGAATTGGCTCTTCAATAATAATTTGAGCTTGGTGTTTCGGTTCTAGCATTAGGCAGCCGAAAAATTGAAAAATGTGAAAAAAATGTCTTTTGGGCAGAAAAAGATGGCAACTGAGAAGGCATAACTCGTCGCGGAAAATAACTTTTGCTTGTTCATGTAGCAATATAATATAACGGAAAAGTTAGCGATTGAGAAAGTATGTGCTGTTTAGCACAACTAGTTTTTCTTGATTAATTGTGTTTGTGATTAGAATTGCTTCAAATGGTTTTCAATAAAATTTCTGAAATTCTCAATTAATTTCTGCGGCAACAGAGAATTGTGACAAATTATAATCTCTGACATAGCCTCGAACCAGAGAACCTTCCCTCTGAAGAGCTGAGTACGTACACGCCAATTAACCATATCGGCCATCTCAATGAGATTTGCAATTCTATATTAGTAGTAAGTGTATGGTGGTTTCAGTTCTAGCATTTGGCAGCCAAAAAATTGTGAAAAAATGACCCTTGGGTGGCAAAAGATGGCAGCGAGGAAGGGAATCAAGTATAACGAAGAGCTAGTTGAGAATAAAGAGTTCAGAAAACTAACAAGTGCGAGAATGTCTGTGCCATTCAACAGCACCACTAGTTTATTTATTTATTTATTTATTTATTTATTTATTTACTTCTTTATTTATTTATTTATTTATCATACGTTGTTACATAAGAAAAATCTAGTTTTCAAATGTTAACTTTTTGGGAAATTCCAAAACACAGAACAATAGCCGAAAATGGAACTAGCTTCATATATTTTTTACCGTCCCTTATTACATCTCAGTAGACAATTTGAAGAAGAAATTTGGAGCTGCTTTTGAGAATTTTTTTAAAAGTTACATAAACTTCAGAAAAAAATTAAACTAAATATGCTAATGTTATCAAAAAATTCTACGTGATATTTTTTAAAGAGATAATCTTTTCCAACAGACTTTTTTTAAGGCAAACATCGCTATCATCAAATTTGTAATTTTCATATGTTAATTTTTTGAGAATTTCCAAAACATGGAATAGCCGAAAATGAGGCTAACACCATATTTTTTTACCGTTCCTTATTGCATATCAGAAGAAAATTTGAAGAAAAAATGTAGTTTTTTAGAAAAAAATCCCTATATTTCGCCAGAAATTTCACGAAAATGTAATTACATGGAAACTACTCAAATGTTTGAAAAATTGAACACGAACGTACTTAATAATTCGTCTTTAAAGAACAGATTTCGTTAAGGGAAAAAATTGCTACCTTCACTATTATAGTTGTAGGAAGACGCCTCCCAAAAATTGCACTTTTTGAAGTTTCAAAAAATCTGTGATCTCAACGAACATGAGACTCCCACCATTCTCTTAAGCGTTCTTTACGCTATCCAAGGAAAAAGGTTTGATCAAAGAATTTGGAGCCTTTTTGAGAAAATTTTGAAAATATTTTTGAGGCTCCATGTGAAGTACCCTCAAAAATCAAAATATCCGATTACAAATCCCAAAGACACGAGTTCATTCAGATCGATTTGGGAATATAAATTTTGAAGAAAATCGATTAAACGATTTAGGGCCTAAACTTTAGGCACTGGCGTTGACCACAGATGGGCGGACAGACGGACAGACGGACAGACGGACAGACGGATAGACGGTGTAACAGCCCATATGTCAGTTCCATTGATTTTTTGAGAAGTACCCGAGAACGTCAAGAAACGACAGATGTAATTATAGTGTTACCGAATTGCAAGAGATCGCGCCAGCAGTAAATGGTATCCCTTGCGAGAATTTATTAAAGTTTCTGAACGTACTCGCGTAGAATAGCACCAGAACCAATCAGAAATCGCCCTTGAAAATATCAGCACTAGCGCAAAGCACCGCTACGAAAAGCTCTCTTTTGCTGCCGACCGCCGATCTGGACGCGCCGAAATTGTTCGCGTTGGATGGAGAGGAGAATTCGCTGTATTTCGACGAAAAGAAGATTGAAAAAGGCAATTCGTCTCATCATGTTGAAATAACGATACCATGTATGAGAGAATTGAGAATTTTAAATCATGAATATTCTGATAAATTCACGTGAACGCATTACGTAGAAATATACTATTTTTCTATCGACGAGGAAATAATATATTTCAACGTTCAAGAACGTATACTGAAGTAGAAATCATGTGCTACAGGAAATGTTTCTTTCTATTTCCAGCTTTTTTTTTGTTTTTCGTCTTGACTTACCGCGTAAGAAATTCATTACGCGGAGATATTGCAGTCATATTGTATAAAATTCGAATGACTGTGGTAGCGATTCACCAGAGGACGTGTTCGCCGAAACAAGGGGTTGCCACGACCTTGAAAGGATCTGGGTCGCCGTCGCCGCTCCGAGCTGTGGAAATATTTCTTCGAGACGTGTCGTGAGTCAGAAATGAAAACTTTAAAACTTCACTAGAAATTCCCTTAAAAAATGTTTAAGAAGGGAGAATTATTCTACAGAGATAGAATTTACCTCACTTACAGACGTAGATAGTCGAGTAATTAAATTTAAAAAAATTTAAACGTAATCTTTTAAAATATTGCGGTGGTAAAAGGAAGCTATAGCTAATTCACGTAAAGAATTGTAAAAAGCTATTTTTTTTCATTTTTCTGTTAACAATAATATTTGTTCTTTTAGTGTGTGTTTTCAATTTATTGTTTAATCGTTTTCAAATGGTTGAAAACCAATAATTAGTAAGAGATATTATTAATTGTACGTTCATCGCGTAACGAAATTTTTTTGCTGGCTAAATTGTATAAAGTAATAATCTACGTGAAAGTGAAACAACTTCTTGTATATATTTCATCTACTATTCAAGTGACAATTTCTTTGAAAGTGTATGTAAAGGGTATTTTGGTATGTGAATCTTTTTCAGTATTTTGTGTTTCCATGTATTATTGTCCATGTATTTGTCCATGCTTTATTGTGTTTTTGTGGAGTGAAGGGTAATATAGTTTTATGTGAAGTGTTTATGCGAGTGTTGGAACGCAACTGCAGTTGTTAGGTAATCACGTAATTGCTAAAGATAGAGCAAGTGATAGAATGTTCAATGCAATGTGTAAATACTAGATAAAATTGTATTCAAATATTCAATAGAATATACCTAGAACTCTGTTCATAGTTAAAAGATTAACTTGCCTATGTTTCTTTTATTACAAAAAGCAGATTAAAAGACGAACCCATTCCTGTAGAGCAGTTAGAACGTATAAAACCATTCCTAATTTTTGGTGTGACATTGTCATAACAAGTCACAGGTCAAGTAATACTACTAGGTTACTTGAGTTCCCCGCTGTAAATACTAGTGAATATTATTTTTAGTGAATATAGTGAAAAAGTAGAACGGTCACATATTTGGCGCCCAACTGGTTGGCACGAATTTATTGCTATTTCGCTCGCTTATGTTAATATTAAAATCAAAGAAATTTGTTATCTAACTTCCATATAGCTTTGCTAGGAATCGGTTACGGAATGAGGTATTATATTAGATAGTATTCTAATTCTTTTTGTACATTTGAATTCTAAGAACGACTGGATAAAATGGCAGATAAGTATGATAGGGCAAGAAACCTTGAACATATCTCGTCAGGTAGTGAGGAGAAAGGGATATAACTGAACAACCGTTAGAACAGCCACAAATGCAAGCAAAGGGAGTAATTGAGGTAACTTCGACGCCGAAACCTTCAACGAAGGATTCTGCGTCTACTTCGCGAGATCAAGCCGCCACTGAAGCTGACCTCGACAGTGCGAACCAAATGATGGCTAGGTTAATGTATCAGTTTATGACTCTAATCAGTTTATGACTCTAAGCTTGTTTGAACGAACAGCTTTCCGCGAAGATAGAAAATCAAAGTCAACAACAGAGAAAATAGAAAATCGAATAGTGGAACAATCAGCAAATTTAAATTTACAAATATCAACACAGTTAGTGGAGCAGTCAACAAGATTAAATAAGCAGTTGTCTAATAAAATAGAGCAACAAAATGAACGAATTTCGGCTAGGTTAGATGAGCAAAGTCATCAACTATCGAAACTTGCCAAAGACTTAGTAGGAACAACCCAGGGTTTAGAATTAAAATTAACGGAAGCTGCTGTTCAAATCAAATCCACTCCTGAAGGGCAGATAGGACATATAAAACCATTTCTAATTTTTTGTGTGACCTTGTCATAACAAGTCACAGTTCAAGTAATAGTACTAGGTTACTTGAGTGACCCGCTGTAGGCTTTTTAGTGAATATAGTGAAAAGGTGGAGCGGCCACAACGGATAGACGGACGGAGGGACAGAAGGACGGACGGGCAGAGGGACAAACGGACAGACGTTTTGCCGTCAATCGATTTCTCTGTATCAACAACCAACAAAATATGGATTCCGTCTACACCACGTGTTACAGGATTTTTTCCCAAATTCAGAAACAGGATTTATCCCCTTTTTCGTTAGCAGAGCTCGACAATAAGAGTTTTCTGGGGAAAATTCGCAGTTTTCTGGCGCAGGATTAAATAATTTTCTTTTCTTACGAAGAATTCGTAATGCAAGAAAGTAAAAATTGAGGCAGTTTTTGAGAAGTTTTTTAAAAGTATTTTTAATATTGCCCATATTTCACTCAAAATTACTTTATTAACACACAACACAGTGCAGTAAATCCCCGTTAACACGAACTCACTTATCACGAATTTCGTCGTAACACGAAAACAAATTGGGTTCCTGCAAAATATTACTGTAATACGGTCTTTTATAATAATATGATAACAATAATTTTTATAACACGAACTTCGGTTATTTCAGTAATTTGGAATTCGCGTTAATGAGAGTTTAGTGTACTTGCGTACTTAGTGTACTTGTGAAATTTTATTTGAAGGTAAAATCTCTCTTCAACATTGTAATTATAGGAAGACGCAGAAAAATTAAAACTCTTGCAATTTTGAAAATTCAGAGTTAACAGTGATAATCAGACCTAAATATTTGAAGTGAATTTCATCCCAATCTCACAAGAAATTTAAAGAAAAAATTCGACCCATTTTGAGAAAATTTTGAAAGTGTCCCTGGGGATTCATGTAAATCGCCCCAAAAATAAAAAAGGGTCTTATTCAAAATCCCATAGCTGTAAGTGAGGTCAGATCGACCGGGTATGTTCATTTTGGAAAAATCTTACAAATAATATTGCTGCTAGTATTCTTCACGGAGGGACCTTATTGAAAAATACATTTTTTTGTGGCTGGGGACCCCAAATATTTCCCTTAAAATCTCGAAATCGATTTTCCGCAGCATTACATAACTTTCATTCATACAGCATTACATAACCATAGAGATAAAATAATAACTCTTTAAAAAGTCTGAAATATTTTGATATTGTAACGTCACCACATGGCGGTCAGGGCTTCGGACATCTTTAGAAAGTGTCGAAGATGGCGAGCAGAGGGGAGGACGTCCGGTCGGCTGGCACAAAGACTGTTAGTAGCTTTTGTCAACTGAAAAGGGAGCCATTAACACTCCGGGACGCAAGTCGGCCGGGCAAAGTATCCTGACCCCCCGCCGGCGGTCAGGGGAGGCTGGCTGGCCATATGGTCCCAGAGCCACCCGCATGTGCAGAGAAGCTAGGGGGTGGGGGGACATGACCGCCAGAAGCTAGCTGGCCGGAAAGAGGAGTTCGTTGAGAGATCGCCTCGCGTGCGGACACAACTGCGGCCCGTTGGCAGAAGTGCATTCCTTGGACACTGCGAGTGCGTAGCACCGGGTGTCAGGACACCGGCGCGGTAAAGCGTCCGGGTGGAGGATGCACTAGCCGGGAGATGGGAGCAGTGTGCGTGGAGTCGCGGAGGTAGATTGCGAACGGAACCCCAGAGCTGTAAATACTGTATAAAATTCTGTAAATAAATATGGTAACTAGAGCTCGTGTCTGTGTAGTCATTTCGCTACCACGACGCCACAATATGCACACAGGGCTGGAAATGGAAAGGGAAAGTTACAGTTGTTAAGGAAATAAATGGAGCAATATTGACCATTTCCAGACACCTTACGAAACATCTGAGCACTCTAAGCTGTACTGCGTGAATAGAATTCGAACTGCAAACGACAGCAACAAAAGACAACACTGGTAACCGGTCACATTCTGCGTAGGTAACAGTGGGATTCTTAGATTCTTGGGGAGGTTTAGAATCTTCAAAAGAATCAACCAGTTAAAGGCTGTGAATTGATATACAACAATTGTTTTATGAATATGTGACCTTCAGAATCGATTTAATAAAAACATGCCACGGATTCTGCAATATCGTTATTATTCAGATTATGATAATGTTTCATCCATACAATGAATGACCTTAACGTTGCTAGAATATTACATTGGTATGAAGTGAAGTCTCATTAAATTTGACCTTCAAATTGCTACATACATCTTTCTTTTTATAAGCTCACTTTAATAGGATTTTATTTATTTATTTATTTATTTATTTATTTATTTATTTATTTATTTATTTATTTATTTATTTATTTATTTATTTATTTATTTATTTATTTATTTATTTGGTCAAAAACAGTCAAAGACTGTATGTGACGTATGGGGGAGAAAATAATCTAAGCACGCTTTTTATGAGTTTCAGAATCCCTTCTCAACAATTTAACTATTAAAAGTTGAAATATGAAAAAATAATATTAATTATAAATAATAATAATTATAATAATAATAATAAATTTAAAAAATCGAGAAATCAACTTTTCAAAAACCAGATATTTTCGTTGCCGAATTATAGAAAACCTATTTGTAAGGGTAAACGAACGAACATATTTGATTTTTCTCTATTGCTAACAAAATAGAAACTCACCCTAAGCTCTACTACCACTACAAGCAAACGGAAAGTTCAACAAAACGTGCGCATAGTGAGCTACATTTATGTCCAGAAGCAAATCAAGGAGCTATCACCGCATTTACTCAATGGATCAGGGAAACTGGACAAAAACCCGATCGAGATGGGGGTCATAGATCCGGAAGATGAAGTACATTACTTGTTACAGGCATTTAAGTCTTTTTTAAAAATTATACAATGCAAATGTAAACTAATTCAGTTCCTCAAGAATCGATTTTAGGCCCTATTCTGTTCCTACTTTACGTAAATGATATGCCCTCGACGATTCGAAACGGAAGAACGGTTCTCTTTGCGGATGATACGAACATCCTTTGCAATAAAGAAACCGTAAATGGTACAATATCAGATGTTTCAAATTGGTTCCGAAATAACAAATTAATAGTAAACGAAAAGAAAACGGTTTTAATGCAGTTTTCCATTTCAAATAAACAATTCTGTGCTACATTGAAAATGAACAGTGTACCATTGACTCATGTTAATGCAACAAAATTTTTAGGTTTCTCAATTCAGTCAAACCTTAAATGGAACGTCCATTTAAATGAATTGAACACAAAATTAAGTTCATTATGCTACGCGTTCAGAATTCTTTCAAATTCAGTCAGCCTTCATACTGCTCGTTGTGTACATTTCGGGAATGTTCATTCCCGCCTGAGAAATGGCATAATATTCTGGGGAAATTCATTTTATAGCTCCCAGACTTTTAGATTACAAAACCGAATTGTACGAATAATAACCAAATCCCACCCACCAGATTCATGTAAGCCTCTCTTCATTAATCTAGGAATTTTACCATTACCTTGTCTGTTGATTTACGAATCAGTGGTTTTTGTCAAAAATAACTTGCTTAAGGGCGGGAATATATTTTCAGAAAATGCCGATGTCTATTACTATAACACTCGACGTAGAAATCATATTCATCAGGTGACAATATCAACAGCTCATTACAAAAAATTCACATACAATACATGTAAATTATTTTACAACACTTTGCCAGATGACATTAAACGATTAAATTCGATAGAAAAGTTTAAATCCCAAGTGAAATCGTTTCTGCTGCATAACTGTTTCTATACAATTAGAGACTATACTGAGCATCACAAGAAAAGTAACATTAAATTTAACAATGATACATAATGCATTATTTACCATTTGGACTGTATAAATGTGTATAAACAACCTGTAACAACTATTGTACTACAGCCTCCGGGTCAATGACCCCCATCTCGATCAGGTTTTTCGTCCAGTTTCCTTGATCCATTGAGCAAATGCTGAGATGGCCCCTTGTTTTGCTTCTGGACATAAATGTAACTTCATTTTCTGTGCACGTCTTCTAGAATTCAGTGGGAAATACAATTATTCAAATTATTGTTCCCATGTTGTCGCGATAGGAAGTATTATTCCGAAGGACAACATGGATAAGAGCCAAAATTTATTGCTTATTTATCCTTGAAAATAGATTGTATTACATGGAAGGTTTTTTTTCTTTCTTTTTTTTTCTTTTTTCTTTTTTTCTGTTTTCAAAATTTAAGTAGTATATGACTTAGTGTAGGGATCACAGAATTTTGAAAATGTGCACACAATTCACTTTTCCCCATAGCACGTCATACGCAGTTTTGACTGTTTTTTGACGTAAAATAAATAAATTAAAAAAATAAATAAATACCAAGCTCAATGAAAATATGCTTGCAGGGATCATGTGGATGGTATTTATTTATTATTTGGGTAATTTTCTTTTGCAATCTAAAGGTTTGGGCACTAAAGGATGAGCTTCCCAACAATATATTGCTCTATCTCTGGGGAATGTACCCTTTCCCTCAGATAAAATGTCCGGCAAAATTCCCCCCCAAAACACCGCGCCGACAAACTTGGACACCCCTCGGCCTGGGGGAGGGCAGGGGGAGGGACGCGTTGACCAATCGCTAGCAGGTAGAATCACAGTTGTCTGTGATTGGTGCAACATCCCAAGGGGTGGAAAGGACGTTGCCTCAGTGGGAGAGGGCTAGTTTGTTTACGTACGAGGCGGAAATAAGTAAAATTTCCCTAGCGATGGAGAGATTTCGCCTGCACGTTCGCCACGACGAAAAAATATTTCTCAGCGGGGGTTTCCGTCCAGAATTATTGTGAATTGACCCGTAAATATTTAGCATTTTAGCAACAATTGATCTAACGTTTAGCAATCGATTTGTAACTCCAGTCGAAGTGCAATTTTCAGATGCTCATTTCAGGCACAATTTGCGGACCCTTCCCGGCCGTTCTAACGCATATTTCGAATTTGTTTATAAAATTATAAATTGTTGCAAAATTGTTAATTCACAATTTTCAGCTTTTGTACATCGGGAGACCCTCCCCCTTTAGATTTGCAAAAGTAGGAAATTGTTTATAAAATTTCAATTGTTGCAAATTTTTTATTGTCTCATCTGAGTGGCGTTTAAACGCGATACAAAATTCCGGAATTCGATCGGTGTTATCATATTTCGTTCTCGAGATATATGTAATTGTTTATAAGAAATTAACATCTTAGAATGACCCCATTTGTTTTCACTTAACACAAGCATACTGAAAAAAACAGTTCTTCAATGTTGCGCTTTTGCTTGCTACGCTTAAAAAGCACTTAGCTTATAAACAAATTCTGTGGCCAATTTAATTACGCTAAATCCGTCTTTTTATGGCGAGTATGAATATAACTTTTATTTTGTTTTATATTCTCTTTTAAATGCTGCAATTTGCAAGTCGATATATTTATCAAATAAAGAGGAAACTGATTATATACAAATTATTTTTGAATGTGCATTACGTCGAAATGAGTGTTTCTGCTTTTCTATCAAAGGGATGTTGAGCAACCGAATAGCTGTATTATTAATGTTTTTTTAAAGGCTACTTTCAAAACCGTGAGTTAGAAACTATATGTTTCTCTTATTTACCCATTACCATTAGAAAAAATAGGGAAACATACTATTAGCTGTTTGCTATAAACTGTAATGAATTGGATAAATGGAATGTTAAAGTTTTCAAATAAAGAAATATTTATTTTGTGTGTTAAAAGATCACACGAGTAGAATCACACATCACAATATTTACATAAGTATAGAAATTTCTAAATGAACGTATTTAAGTTAATATTTTCAATTCAATTTATCATTCAATAAGTCAGGATCATCATTCTAAAATTGTTAATTTGATGACTTCATTGTATAATATTCTAATCAGAGCTAAAAGCGTCATGTGCTAAATCGACGCATTGTTAATACATATTTTTAAACAACATTAATATATTTAATACACATTTAAAAGGTTTTTTAGATTGGCGAACGTTTTAATGAAATTTCATGAATTCCTAAATGCTTGAAAATAAATACTTGTAAAATTAAGTTATTGTAGCGTGTAAAAATATAACAAACTCACGTACTTGGTAAAACGAGTTGATACTACTAAAAGAAAGCAAAACAGATGTTATAACAATTCAAAGAGATTTAGCGTTTGTTTACAGTTTAGTAAATATCAATGCTCTAGCATTTTCCAGTGAAAATACGTAGAACGAACTTGATGGTCTAGTTCAACCTTCAGCCTTCCCAACCCAGACTACATTTCAGTATCTTCAGATTTCGAAGGTGGTTTGTTGGACGGTACTCTCCATTCTACGAAACTGCCGAAACCTTGAATTTTGAACGACCATCTGTACAGGGAGAATACAGCGGAACGTGCGGTATTATGGCTTTTATTAATAACGTCAAAAGCTTTCGAAAGGTCTAAAAATATCCCAATGGGTTCTTCATTTTGGTCCATTGATGAAGCAACCTCTTTAAGAAAAGAAAAAAATGGCCGTTTCCATATATTTTGATTTTCTAAATTGTGTTGCGAGTCTGAAAACGCTTCGTTTTTCCTGAGAAAAGTTTTCATTCGCGTATAGAAAATCCTCTCCAATATTTTTGAGAAAACCGACAAAAGAGATATTGGCCAGTAATTTTGAATTTCATTTTTGTTCCCTTTTTTAAAAAGTGGCTTCATTTTTGCTGTTTTGAAAATATCTGGAAATATTCCTGTGCACAAGGAAGCATTGAAAATGTAAGTTAATGGGTGTATAATGGCTGATGCACACGTTTATTTTAATAACTTTTCAATAAATCACTATTAGACCTTTAATTTAATTTCCTTTCTTATGTTTTTTATATTGGACAGCCTTAATTAACTTCACTTTCAATTCAGAGGGCAAAATCCCCACTAAAAATGATAAATCGTTCAAACCAAAGAAAGAATGGACGTGTAGAATATTTGATAGACTTTAACTATCTATTGAAAGTTGAGTTTTTGAAAAAAATACATTTTTTCAAAAACCGTTCCAAATTTTTCTTCGATTTTTTCCATGGAGAAAACAGGAATCGCTAAAAAGAATGGTGCAGGTCTCATTTTCGTTGAACTATCTGAATTTTCGAAAATTGCAGTTTTACAAATAACGCGAGAAAGTAATGCTCTTTAAGCACCATTAGTTTCACATAATATCACAAACGCTTGTATGTCTTACATTCATACTTCAAAAACATAGGATGCTCAATTTGGTAATAGCATTGAATCGTTCTGTGTGGTTCAATTACACATAAGGATACAATGCGGTACTGTTATAATAGATCAGGGCAATACCGAAGTCTTGACGTAAACCTGTTATTGTGCAAGGACATACTTGATTGCCCGCTGACATCCCCGTTACCTTGAGGGTGTTTGATATGCAAATGACATTCTCAAGGTGATCCCAAGCTGCCAGAACCACATAGAGGCCAAACCCATCCTAGGATTAGGCCTATCCTTGCATGCACACATACAACTAATATTCTCCTAAACTAGGGTGTCACTTCATTCGTGGACAATATTTCAGTATAGATTTGTTTAAATGCGCAATGTCAACAGCAGCCATTCAAACATTTCACGCAATTTTCAGGTATCATTTAATATTCGAATTGACTCTCATCGGTAAAAGCACTCACTGTTGATATAGCTATTGAGACAATCGTAAAACTTCAATACGAACTGTTTATGTCTCTCTCTCGTTCTCTCTCTTTCATTCTCCAATGCAAAACACGAAACTGTGAAAAATTCAAAAACGTAAAAAGAGTTTGGGCTGATATCACATATTTTATTTCGCGCTAAACCCAACAATTTGCAAACTCGGGAACACAGATTACGGGCATAATTCTGGAGAATATTGTCCTCGGAAGCATTTGGTGTAATTGCGACGCAACTGTTATGGTCGATGAAATGGGAAAATCTTTTATTAAAATATTTCCCTTGCGCGATCTGTTTCGTATATGTTGGCGTGTCGGATAACTGCGAACCTTCATTTTGCGAACAATTGAGGGCTTACGTTCTGAAGTAATCCACTTAAATTCTTGCGGATGCATGGGCAAATCGAGGCGAAGTTAGATTTAATTATTATCGATAGCCGTTTGTTTGCTATGTGTCCGCATGAAACCTAGAATGGAGCACAGTGGTGCGAGGTGAAGTTCGAAATTTACCTAAGCGTTTGCTGCAATCTGTTCGAGCAGAAGGCAATTAGAAACCACATGGGTAATTCAGAGAGAGATTTTTTCAACGATGTTACGTTTTGTGCTACCTTCATCGATGGAACTATTGTTACAACCGAGAAGATAATGAATAAATGACAATATGTTCTGAATACTGTTTTTTTTAATATTTCCAATAAATTAAATACATTCGTATTAAACATGGTTCTTTATATTTAATTTTCAATATGCATTTTTCTGTACTGAAATAATAGTCATGGAGGAAATGAACACAAGTTATAAAATTGTATTATCACAACAACTTGATTTTAGGAAGGGCCTGATGAGTTCGGGTGTGTTTGGGTATCCTGAATTCTATAATGAATTTATTGTAACGTTTTTTTATCGTATTCCATGTGATTATTTACCTCTTAATTATTACTTTAAGTACTTGTTTTTTCGAATATGCAAGAATTTATTGCAGTAGCAAACAAAACTAACATTAAAATTTCCAAATTATTTCCCATAATAATCAGTGCTCTTCAATGGAAACAAAAGCCATTGCTACTATTCAATTCATAAATCCTTTCCACCATAAGTTACGTATGCTTAACTTGTGGATGCGTAGCTGTAAGCATTATAAACTAAATTAATGTAAACCAAATTAAATTTCTAACAACTACTCTAAATGCTTAGTTCATTGACAATGAATAAATTCATAGGGAATTAAAAATTCCAGAACTACATAAAATAATTGCAAAGTTAGTAAGCAATTTTTATAACAATCTACATACACATGTCCCTAAATACTATTTTATTTAACTTCATATTTATTTAACAATGTACAGCCTGTCTACGAATAAAATCAAGATTTTCTAAAGATTAATTTGGGCTATGAGCGGCTGAGTGTAATTACCCACTTTGCAGGAAATGTGAGAAAAGTAGGTTTCAACACTTCATGAAACTTGTGTTACAAATAATTATTTTATTTTGTGATGTTGCAATCTCAAGTCACTGTGGCATGTTAAAAGGTGACTGAAGGTAGTGCATAAAAGTGCCAATACATAACATATAATAAAAAAAAGTTGGTAAATCTACTTTGCTCTTTTAGAATTTTCATGTTTAATGTGGGTTAGTTCACTTTGTTCTTTGAGGATTTTGGTTTCATTTTGGAGCAATAAGTGAGAACACTGCATATTTATTACATTTTATAATAAAAGTAGTAATCTCAGGTTAGTCCACTTCGCTTCCAACAAAGTCCGCCAAATGCGAGATGACAAAAGCAGTATTGCAGGGCCACAAATAGCGATCAATTACAAACGGTTGCTTAATCCACTGTGGGGTCGATAAGTCTACTTTTGAAGGCAAAGTTCCGCAAAAACAAAGATAATAACAATTTTGTGAGTTGTCCCACTCTACTGCTAATAGACTCAATTCAAATTCCCCTAAAACATAACACCTTCCGCTCCACAACCATTGCTTTTCCTCTTTCGAATCTAAAATAAATTGAACTAGCGTACCCGTGCGAGAACTCTCGCATGTTAAACCCCAACTTGTCCCTATTTTTTTTCCATATTGGGCCTGTAATATATCTCTTTCTTCAAGACCTTCTTATCCTCCGTCACTTGTTCTATATTTCTCCTTGTAGTTGATAAAAATGAAATACACCCTTGTCAATACAAATTATTCTTATTTAATGTTATTACCAGACAGAGAGGTAAACCCATGCAAATCAGTCGCGTATAATATCAAGTAATAATTCACTTCACATTTCCTACTGTTCGAACTACCACGGTTAAAAAAAAGACCTCCATGGATTCCTTCCCTAATAAATATCAACATCAGCCTTAATGATCTTCCAAAAAAGGTAACTAATACGTTATTTTACCAAGCCTACTTCAACGAAATCTATAACAAATACATTGGATATACGCACATCTTTACCTATTGCTCCCGTAAAGAGATCGGAGCTGGCTGTGCAGTACAAATTAAAGAGACACTATTACAATCAAGGTTAAATGATTATTGCTCTATTTTTTATTGTGATGCATACGCCATTCTTCTCGCCTTTAAATATATTCAAGAACAAACCGAAGACCAATTTGTTATTTTTACAGATTCCAAAAGTGTGCTAGTAAGTTTAAGTAATACTGAAAACCAGGAACCTATAGTAAATGAAATAGCTAACTTATATTATGACTTATTACACATCAATAAGGAAATAATTCTCATCTGGATACCATCGCACCGAGGTATTGACGGTAATATATTAGTTGATGAAGCAGCTAAAGACTCTATTAATTCACCTTTGGAAGAGCATGCAGTTTCCCACAATGACATCAAAAAAGAACTTCATCAAAGAAACACGGATGTTTGGAATACTGAATGGACAAGATCACCAAACCTACTACATCGGATCAGGAAAAGTATCTTCGATGACCACCATCCTTACCTTCACAAGAGAAAATATCAAACAGTGCTCACCCGTTTAAGAATTGGCCATTCCAAACTCACCCATCAGCATTTAGTAACAAAAGAAATACAAAAAAATTGTGACCAATGTCAATCTGCCCTCTCTATACCACACATATTATTGTTCTGTCCCATTTACAAAGATATCCGCAAAAAATATGCAATACCTCTCACTCTCCCAGAAATCCTTAACAACAAACACCACATTGAAAATTCTTTAAATTTTTAAAGGAAATTAACCTTATCAATAAGCTGTAAGAAACTAAAAATCTGTTAAACACCAATATTGTCAAATATTGTATTATCAAATAATGTATAGTAATGCCCAACATGTATTTTGATGATGTTCTCTGTTTATATTATGTTGCTGTTGAATGTGATTGTTAATTGTTCTCATGTAAAGTTACCTATATTGACAAATTATATATTTGTGGTTTAATTTTAAATTTTGTTGTATGCTCTGTTGTACACTGTATATACTGTATTTTGAATGTGGTCGCTAATGACCTAGTAGTTCATGCGACCTTTTAAATAAAGCATAATTTAAAAAATCAAGTAATTAGTTTAAATTCACATAGTTGCAGATTCTACAGACTCAGAACAGATAGGGTAGATTAGAGAAGCGTCGAACCCGCAAAAATGTAATAGAATGTTCGAGAAGATTTCATCCTGTAGATTACGGTGCGAGAAACGTTTCTTTGAGGCCTTTGCTCTAAAAATCCTAGTTTTAAAGCCCCGAAAACTCTTCGTTTAGGAGTTATTTAACTATATAGATTGAAAAATACGGCCAGGTATTGCGGGTTGCACTTGACATGAATATTTAGATATTTTAAAACAAATCTTTCATATTTTTAAACTCAAATTGCAATTCATCACGTCTCCGTTACATTCTCTTTCTTTAGATACTTCGTTTATAAAAATTGGTAGCGTGTGAGAGCCGCAAAAGGCATGTACGGATACTACTGGAATAATATAGGAGACGATTTAATTACAAGCCAATTTAGAGTCGCAAACCACTTGTTCTTACGGATGGCCTTCCCAATAAAATCACTGATTGTCAAATTAAATTAAATCCTTGAAAGACTTGTTGACCAAGAAGAAATACATTTTTAACTAGAGGTGCTACAAAATGACACAGACTTTCTCGTATCAATTTTTCTGATTTCCTTGGAGTGGTGTGGCTTTAAGGTCTTGCTCCCTTCTCTTCCAGCTGCCATCTATCGTCGCCCAAAGTAAAGTAAGTGCACCAAACTAGAAGAAGAACTAGTAACACTAGAAGAAATAAATATCTGTTTATCCTCTTTTAAGAGCAGGAAAGTTGATGAAGGAAGATTCATATTGAGAATAAGGCTAAGGTTCGCACTGGAAGATGAACAAATAAACATTTAGTTATATGATACATACATATTTTTAAATTTTTTATACAATTTACATATCACTAGCACCCATAGCCGACAGGGCGGAAAACGGGGTGTTCCAATGGCTAACGTATTGATGTACTATAAGCTAACATGTTTTCTAAGATATTATAAATTGTTTAAATGTTACATACACTTCTGAAAATACAAAATTACTGTATAGTTCAACTCAAAGTATTTAGAACAAAATTGTTTGCGTTCAATAAGGCTGTTTAATATACTAATTTTATACGAATAACACTTCACCATTCACTTGAGCATGTTACTGATAAAAATAATCGGAGGAGACCTTTTGTCTCTTAAGCGAATGTGCTGCTAATTTTTATATTTTGACATCTCTTTTACATGATACACAAGTTCCTTAGAGTCATAAATAGAAGGATAAATTATTTCTAAAATTACTTTAAAATCATACCAAAGTTGATCCTCTACTTGCAGCCATTTCCAACCGAAGGAACTCTTCAACATTACTTTCACGTAAGCTGCTGTTGATTTAATACGCAATACCTTTCCAGGAAATAATTCCCCCTCACATTGTACTTTTACATAGTCATTTACTTTTATATGGGTCACCTCGTTTAAACTGATAGATGAAAACATTGTCTCATTCCCTTTCAGATTCCAACTTCACATTGATAGAAGAATAAGATGAATCATCTGAAATGCATCTCTTTCTTTTGTTTTATTTGAGTCTTTTTGCTTATTTTCGCTTCTTATGCTCATCTCTTTTCATTTTCCTTCTTCCTTCTCTTTTTGAGTACGTTCCTTTCTTTCCCTTTCCTTAGCATCACTTATCGTACATCTTCCAGTCATTCGATGGTATCTTCTCCTTAAGCCTACTCTTAGGTGTGCTTGATTGGTGAGGCCAAAATGAAGTTTTCTTGAATGGCAAAGTGATTTGATCACATGAATTAATGTGAGAATCTTCTTGTGAATTACTGCCTAGATGTTATGGTGGAACTGCTCCGCGTAGCATTAAATGTATCAGGGCTAGGTGTCTTGTTATCCCTATTAACATCAATGTGATCAGCATTACTGGGTGCCTATTTCTGATTAACATCAGCGTTCTTAACACTTTCTTCTTTAATTGACTTCCACAAGTAAAATAGGTTCATATCTTCAACAGTACCTGACTATGTTTTACCAGACTGGGTGAACATTTCGATTTTTTCTGTGCCAATTTTCCGCTCAAGGAATAAAATGTGACCAACCATATCTGAATTACTTACAGAGCTATCAGAATCTTGCACTATGAACATTCTCGATTCCTTCTTGAACGTTTTATATCCTATAACATGTTAAATGGATATAGTCCGCATGATTTAAACCAATTTTACACAGTCGATGGCAACTGCAGTCCCTCTTTCTTACAGTGTCAATATCATCTTTCATTCGTTGAGGGGAGTACTTCAAAATTTTCTTCGCGTTAAGTGCCATAATTATGTTATTTCTAGGTAGAAATCGAATGAGCAACAGACTTTTACTAGATTACACATCGTCAGTGAATGATATTTATCATACAACAAATTCTCCGGGATAAATGTTTTGGGAATTCACACCAAACAGCTTTAGGAACACTAATATGTGCATGTGTTGCTCCAATGCCTGACACCCCGTGTTAGCTATTGGTAAATCTTCACTGAAAACACCAAGATTTTTGCTAGCACCTAAAAATGAATACTTGAAACAATAAATGGCGGCTATCAGGTCTGAACACTCAACTAAAGCCTGACATCAAGTGTCAACCATAGGAACACCAAATATATTCTCTGTACCAATACCTAACACACACACTGTGAACTTTCTTAACCTCAGTCATGTGATAAAAACATGCTTACACAATACTTTGAATCCTTCTGAAACAATTAAGCCCAAAATACGTATAAATTAAGACACATTCCCTGGGTTTATAATCTGTGGAAAAATAGTTGTAAGCTTATCAATTTCTTGAGCAAGACCGCCAAATTTCCACAACCTCACACACTACTTGCTTACATCATAGCATCCACTTTGACCAAATCATTACTGCGACACATGGAGAGAGTGAAGTGTTACCAATATACAAGAGAGTCAGGTAAACTTCATAAATTCTAATGTTGCTATTTGCAGCCTTAATTTGACGTCCTGAAACACAAAGTATATTGCTATAGTGTCACTGTTAGCTTACTGTTAGCTTTTGGTGCACTTACTTTACTTTTTTTTCTCAACGTTTTGCTCTCCTAGTAGTAAAACCAAATTATTCCTTGAAAAATATTAAAGAAGCGTAAAACTCGCCCTAAATAGACATTTTCACTGAAAAATTTGAAGCGGTTTTTAAGAAAATAGCGATTAAGCATTACTGTTAATGCGAAATTTGAAGCTTTTTTTCACAGGAATCTATTGAGTTTTCGAAAAACTTCATTTGAAGTCATTTGAAGCACATTTACTTACAAATATAATAATGCGCACGAATTGATGGAAATATCCATACTAACGTCATGAGAGGTGTCTCAAAAAAATTACATTTGTGTAAATTAAAAAACGAAACAAAAGAGTACATCAAAATGAACTTTACTTCATATTAAACAGTGAAATTAACACTATCAATTCGAAAATTTTGAAGAAAAACTTTGGTGCAATTTTTGAGAAAATGGCGTTTGAGCGTTTCTGATAATGTGGAATCTTGAGCTCATTTTTACAGAGCAGTTCAGTTTACGAGAAACTTTATTTGACATTATGTAAAGAACATGTACTCATAAATGCAATAACGGGAAGAAATCGCCTCAAATGTAAATATTACCGACGTGAGAGACAAGTAAAAAACATTACATTTCTGTAACTTTTGAAAAAACAAAAGAATAGAGTTCCATGGTGTTTATGTCATCGTATATGGTACATTTATCGCTATCCCTACCTAACTTTTGAAAAAATGTTGAGTCGTTTTTGAGAAAATTTTGTTTTTGTTATTTTTTTAAATTGCAAATATTGCACGTACTATTTCACGAAAAATACTACAATTTCCAAAAAAGTTTACGTGACCTCATTGAAAGAACTTTTTTGCACAACAAATTTCATTTGAAGGAAAAATCCGTCCTTAATTTCGTAGTAGTAGGAAGACGCGGGAAATATTCAATCTTTTGCAATCTTCGAAGATTTAGAGTTAACCGTGAAAGTCTGACCTATGCCACCTTTATAAGTGAATTTTTCTCTATTCTCACAAGAAATTTAAAGAAAAAATATGGGGCCGTTTTTGAGAAAACTTTGAAAATGTCCGAGAAACGTCATGTAAAGTACCCCCAAATTCTAAAGAATGCTTTTCAAAATTTCAAAGCTTCAACTAGCGTCAGATCGACATAGGATTCTTCAATTTGGAAAAGAGCGTACGCTTAGGCTTAGGCGCTAGGTTTGTTCACATATGACAGACGCACAGACGGACGGACGGAGGGACTTTTTGCTTTCAATTGGTTTTTCGGCATCGAGGACCCATAAAACAGGAATTCTGGCTACTCCACGTGTTAAGGGATTTTTTTTTTGTAATTTAGCAACTGGATTTATCCACTTTCTTGTTTTCATGGTCCGGTAATTAATTTTTTCTATCGAAAATTCGCCGTTTTTTTGGGCAGCATTACATAACATTCTCTATACTACTTATACTACTCGATATATACGTAGATTTACGAGAAAGTAAAAAGGAATACTTATTCTATTTTACTCTATATTGGTAATAAAAATAAACAAAACAATCTTTTACCGGCTGCATTTCCGCTAATAGGATGCATTTTGAGCTAAAGCATTTTGAGCTAAAGCAACTTTTAAACACCGAGCTGAAAAATTTTCTGGGTCACGTAACACAGTCGATGACAACAGAATTCTTGCTTCATCACAACCAGGTTTCTCTTCTCAGAGTCGTAAAGTATCAACCCCCGGAAACATTGCACAAAGAGCCATACGCCTGATTTAGATGATCTCGTAAATCAGGATTTGTAGATTAACGCAGCATAAGTTAAGATGATCATTATTTCAACGCCAGATATTTTATGGGAGTTTATAACGACTGAATTAAAAGGAACTAGAGGAAAAGGTTCCGCATTTGCGATGGCTCTAATGAAACGAGAACCGAAAGTTGGGTTTCGAAAGAGCACTCAAAGGGTAATTTGTCATAATTACTGTTCCATTGAAAGGAATCATTAAGCTTACCCAGCGCCGATTCTTACGTATTAATAGTATTTGTTTATAAATACACTGTCCTACTTATAGTTCCCGAATCATTCATAATAATTTCGCAATATTACAGTGTTTGCTATGTTCGTATATTTAACTGGAAATGATATACAGAGACAATTGACTATACCCGTAAAAAGAAATAAGTAGCCATCGGTCACCAATAATAAAATTGAAATATCAAGATATCAAAAAAAATAATAACTTGAGCTATTCTTGAAAGAGTTTATTAGGCCATCAAAGAACAAAGTTTAATCAAACAATTTGAATTCATTTTTAAGAAAATTTTGAAAATGTTAATACTATATGCGAAGTACCTTCAAAAATTCAAATACCCCTTCCAAACTAGCAGAACCTTGTGTTCGTTCAGATTGATCGGAGAGCAAACATTTTTGAGAAAATCATGTGAATGGTGAATGGTGAATGGTGAATGTGAAATCATGTGAAGGCTAGCTTGCTGCCTACAGACAGAGGAACAACCGTTTAGCCATCAATAGATGTTGCAGTATCAAGAACCCACAAATATGGATTCTTAGTGCGCAGTGTGTTACAATGTAGTGCCGACAATACACCTGGAGGCCGGCCGACGCGACGCGCCGCGCCCTGCCAGCACGCCGGCACGCCGGTTCGCCAAGAATTAATTTACTACATCCGGGAACAAGACTTACTCACTTTTTCATTACTACGGCTCGGCAATAAGAGTTTTTATCGAAATATCGCTGATTTCCGGAACACGATTACAATATTTTTTATTATTACATAGCAAGGTGAGAAAGTAAGAACTACGTTTTCGGTATCACGGGATTACTGATTGATTAGAAATTCCGGGTTCATCATCTGAAAAGGTAATTAATCCCGAAAATCAGGGCTAAATACCTTAGGTAATAGGTAATCAGTCCCGTAATCGCAAGAGGTGACAGTGATCTTCCCCTGATGGGTGGCGAGATCCGGGTTCGACCTCATCGTCGACTTGTGAGGTTTCCCCAAAGAGGTATCTCCCAACTGCGTGGCATCCTGCAGCCGGGTCTAGATCTACGCTCCCGACTGGTCCCTCGTCATGTGTGGTTGTGTGGTGTGTCATGTAAGTGTAAGAGTGTGTACGTGAGGAGAGGAAAGGAAGAGGAACGAAAGATCGCGCGCGGTCCGTGGTCCGTTTGTTTGGGTACTGCTCAGGCATTCGCCTGAAGTTGATCGACGAAACCACAAACTACCGATCAGAGCAGCCGGCCGTTAGATTTCATCTCCAGACAGCGGCTGAATCCAATCTAGTGATGTAGCTACAGTGTCAGAAATTACATTAAATTTAATGTAGACTGTAAATTAATATTAATGTACCTGGCACATTAACGGGTACTGGTCCATTAAATTTAATGCGTAAATTAAAATCAATGTAGATTTAATAGGGTACATCAGTACATGAAACTTAGTACATTTACATTAAAGAGAGATTAATTAATTAATACTGTTTAAAAGCTTAAAAATATTTTCTCCCACTATTTAAACTAACGTATAATAAATTTAAAATATACTTTTTGAGTTTTATATTTTACTATGTACAATAATTTATCAATTTTCTACAAAAGTATTTAGTTTAATATTGTATTTGAACATAAAATATTCCCAGTCGTGCTGCGTTTTTGCAACGTTTGCCTACTGTCGGCTGTCTGGGTTTGGGTGCAGCTTCCGGAAATTCCAAACCATTCCTGTCCCTTGCAGGCAAGACAAAGGGTGACGGGTTTCGCAGCCTGCCTATTTCAGGTACTCAAAGTGTTTCCCATTCATTCGTATTGTGAAGCGTTGCAGTCGTGTTCTTACGTGGTAGAACAATAGTTGTATTTTCTAAAACGTGTGTAAAATTAAAAAAACGTCATAACTTTCTGTTATGAAAACGTGTGAAACGTACAACATAATTCGTCACTTCCTGTTCTCATCACAGCAGTTTCCTAGAGCGGTAGGCGGTTAACATCAAGCAAGGGCATATTGGATTTCAAGCAATTCAGGCATATTGGATTTGTGAAGGTAAAGTGATTATTAATTAGTATTATTTATTTAATATTATTTTCATTATTAATATTAAATAATGCTATTTTCATGAAATGTGAAATTGATTAATCTTCACCTATTGATGTTAATGTGCTGCAGTTTGCAAGGGACTGTTTAAATATAACAATGGACCAAACAAATTAAGACAAAAAACTGAAGTTCAGTAAATGAGTGTTACATAGTAAGTTCAAAGGAAAAAACTGTGATCCTGGAGCAAAAAAGTTCCAATATTTTGTTAAGACGTTATTGAAGGTGTGATAATATTATTTGCGTTTTTAGATATACGTATTCTGCAACATTACAATCAACCCTCGAATTCATAGGAGTAAGTTAAAGTTGTATTACTATTGCCCATTAAATTAAAAATAATGTTTCATTAAATAAATTATTACGATTGATAGAACATTTGAGAAAAAAGTAGTTATATTACAACCATAAGAATTTTGAATAAACTGGCAATTCGTCTCAGATTTAAGTAACAGAAAAATTGCATTAAAGAAAACATTGTCAAATGGATATTGTTAAATATAGAATGGATTGTATCCTTACGAACAAAATAGTTTTTCTGATGTAGTAATTTATAGAATGACCAAAGGAGATAGGTAGCATTATATAATTATAATATTACCATCTAGTAATAATATTACTAAAAGTTTTATTTTACATTAAATCAATTTTATTTCTCATTTTGTTCTTTTATTGTGCCTGTATCTTTCTCCTTTTTGTACTCAGTGCCTATGTACAAGCAAATCCATTGTCAATGTCAGTTCTTTTTATTATTATTTGTTTAACTGTGTAAAAAGGTAACCCTGAATAAATACCATTTATTAACAATAAAATTATTACTTTCAGGGAAATTATGAAAATAAATCCAACAGAAGGAGACAAAAGGTCATAAAAAAGGTGAAAAAAAATTGATACTACAGTTTTTAAATTAGCAAAAAATATGCACAAAATACAATGAAGAGTGTATTGTAATAAGTTGTGAAGTTTTCATTTCTCAAGTTCTGATAGTTTTGTATATTTGTATAAAAGAAAGTTTTGTTTATTAATAAAAGTAAAATATTTATTCATTATTCCATATTCCTTACATAAATTCTTGGTCAAATTAATTCGATAATATTTGGTATACAAATTAATGGTTATTTATGTGCCAAGGGCATTTTAAGGATTTTAATAATACTAACAATAAAAAGTATTTTTGCCACCCATGATCTTTATTCAAACTTAACACCCGTGGCACCTAGATTTAATTTTTACCTAATTTTAATGATTCAGGATTACTGCTGTACTAATTAACTACATGATAACTTGACTCCATTTGTCCTCTAAATTACAATTCATCATATCATTATTCCATAGGAGAGATATGAAATTTGTAAATATGTAACATCATTCATCTGTACTGGTTGCCACGTCGTTTTAGGAATAGAAGAATTTGCACTTGAAGGAGAAGTAGAAAGCACACTGTCAGAAATATCTGCACTACTTTTAGTATAAAAGTACACGAAAGTAATTATCATTTACGTATATTAAATTTAATGTACACGCACACTAACATTCAAGTACGTGTAAATTAAATTTAATGTACATGTGTAAATTAAATACAATGTACACTACTGTGAATTTAATGTACAAAGGGATATTAAATTTAATATACATGTACAGCAAACGTACATACGTGCATTAAATTCACTGTACGTGTGCATTAAATTTAATGTACGTACATGATAATTACTTTCATGTGCTTTTACATTAAAAGTAATGCAGAAATTTCTGACAGTGTAGTGTGGAAAATCGTTCCGCCGGAAAATCCTCAAACCTCCTGCTCAGAGGTACTGGAGTGAGTGATATCAATTGATACGTTGAGCCATTTAAGTCGGTGGGTATTACGGGACACCGAAATGACTATTTTCGTTTAAATTCCGAAGACTTTTTTCCGAAGCATTACGTACCGTCTTTAGTACGTATATTACTACGTATTTATGAACTAATGCGAGAAAGTAATAAGTTATTATTACTATTTAATATAATTTTAAACAATTCTTTACACGCTTTCTGGAGATTTTTTTCAAATTTCAGCTCAAATAAAATGTGTCTGCTTGTCCAAAATCGTAGTCATTCTAAAACATAAAATATAGTTAATTGAAAATGTAGCAAAAAACATGAATAAATCATTTAATATGTGAATTTACTTAACGCAAAAAATTTCATTTTATCTTCAAAAAGGTATTTTTCACCATGAGTGTTTTCAATAATACTTGCTGGTACTATATATAGTAGCGGGCTAAGCCTAGAAACAGATGACACGAAACCCGCAATTGCATCAACATTCACAACGACCCCCAACAATCCCCGACTGCATCTCCACAGACTAATTGCGGATCCGTGTAGAATGCTACGCATTCTGCTCTGATGAGAATACCTTTCCCCCTTTCGACGCCCGCGCTGGGAATTATTAAAGAGCTCTGGGCGGGGTGGGGCGACTCGCTGCCACGTGCGCAGCGCGCGGTTGCTTGGGAGGCGGAAGGTTCGGAAAGGACACGAAAGACGTTGCACCAAGGGGTTCTGGCCGTAGTGTGTGGAAGGGTAGTGGCGGGATATGAATGACTGATTCATGTTTCCAGGCAAGTCAACTTCAACGGTCATTAGTCTTGTTAGTGCAGTTTTTACGTCTGAAGGTGGCGGTGTTCCTCCGTCGCTGAATTTGAGATCCGGTATCGCCCCACCCATCGGCTTGTGAAGGAATTCCGCCTTCATGTATCTCTCCCCAGCCAGGGAGTCTCCGGGGGGAAGAGGCTCTAGACTACCAAAATGTGTGGTACTTTCGAACTTGTAAGTGTAATTATGTGTAAGTATGGGGTGACCATAGGACACAGAAGAGCGAGACTGGTTCGTGACCTGTTTGTAAGGATAAACTACTCCAGTATTCGCCAGGTACTGATTCGAGAAAGCGCGGAGAACTACCGATCAGTGCAGCCGGCAGCAGACTCACAAGATAACTATGGCAACAATCCACCACGTTCGGTACTCGAACCCTAGGGCGTCTCGGTCAGAGTCACTGCCGAGACAGCTGCTCTGAAATGAGCTAAACTCAGCCGCCGCTTGGGAATGTTGTGGAGGATTGGGCGAAGTGGTGAGATGCCAGGTGAGGAGGACTGCGATCAAAATATCCAGACAGAGGAATGGAAGGAAAATGCTTAATATGGGGTAAGGAATGGAATAAAGACACTGCAGGCTAAAGCAGTAGGGCGAGTTCGTGGCTGGTGGAGAAATGCAGGGACGATAAGAGGATCACTCTGGCGTGGGACTTTATTCTATAGGACGAAGTAAGCTGTCTAGGTAGTGTCGAACATCCTGCCATCGTTGGTACGTGAACCCTACGTCATCCCAATCACAAGCACTGCAGTGACGTCAGTGGATGCCCTAAGATACGTAAGCTGGTGATAAGGCAAATAAATGTGTAAAATTGTGTGATCAGAGGAACACAACAGAAAATAGCCTCATGTGGAATCCGGCGTTAAGGTCGGTGGTGTGTCGGTTTGTGTGTGTGGCAGGGAGGAGGGGGTGGCCGGGGAAAGCACCTTGATCCCATTTGGGCGGAACGGCCCAAGGTGGCGGCGGGAGCGCCCGTTCCGATACGGTCCATTTCCGGACGCGCTTTGGGCGGCCTGGCACTCGGCGGCCGCCTTCGCCATTACCTTCCCCCGCCTGCGCCTCCGCCTACACCCCCACACCCCAGCGAATCCCCTGACGAGGTGGGGAACGCATGGAGAGCGCTCCTTTCAGCATCGGCCGGCCTTCTGACGCAGCACGTGGCCATCTACCAAGAACAGAATGCTCTCATTTCTTTATTAAGAAAATGAGTGAAATGAACTCAAAAGTATATCATAAATACTTGCAATGATCTCTGATGACTATTGTTTCTGTGTAATGTTTGTAATAGCTTGGTGTAGTAGATATTGTATCTCTTTCATTTTCAGAACAAAGAATGAAATGGAACATCAATTCAAAATCGTAGAAAATATATTGGCATTAATATTGCATTCTCAAAACAACTAAAATGTTCACTTATCAAATGCTTGGAAACCAAAGGATCAAGTTTTTGACATTCCGTCGCGTACTTTCTGACAGGGATTTCGCGTAAATATACACAACAAAATGTAATGCGCCATGTCATTATTTTCGTGTCCTCAATATTCCCTCAATATTATTCTCTTCTCATTTTATATTTCAATCCCGAGGTTCATTAAATATAAAATCGCTTATTCATTGTGTCACATCTCAGTTCAAGTAGTCAAGTAATTAGCTCGTCAACTAAGCATGTTTTTACTGGTCACCATTATCATATTTCGAGAAACATTTTATATGAAAATTTTTGTTCGCATTTAATATTTTCATAAAATTATTTGTACCGAAGGCTATTATTATGGTTTTCGGAACGTACGATCGCCCTACTGTCCTGGCTAAGTTTCACATTTTATTCATTTACTAGAACTATGGATCTCAGTCGGAATCATAGCAACTTCTAATTATCTCTTCGAAATATCTTAATATTCCTTACGTTGTACGGTAAGAAGCATAAATAGGAATATTAACAACAACGTTTTCATTCATATATGATCAATTTTTTTTAAATTCAAACGTGCAGAGTCGAATCAATATCGTGTTTCCTATAACAAAGCTGAAAGCAAGACAATATTACAGAACCTAGCACGTACGCCAAAGGAAACGTTTCGTACACTTAACAGGAATCAATCCTCTCAAGCCAGCCATCTCTAGTCCCCTCGAGGGGCTTCATCGCATTCGAAACAGCATCTTTCACTGAGACGGACATTTACAACTCCACAACGAGTATGACCAACAACAAACATCAGCTAGGGAGGACTTAACATTTACTCATGACACGTCATATTTCTTACTGGTCCTTATTGAATTTTCAATGGAAATCTCCTAACGTAAAACGCAAGCTCGTTCTCTCTTCTCGCTCACTGCCTCTTGAGTGTTTCTTTTCCCCTCCCCTCTTTCTCTCTCTCTCATATATGTGTGTGTGTGAGTGACTCTCTCTCTCTCTCTCTCTCTCTCTCTCTCTCTCTCTCTCTCTCTCTCTCTCTCTCACACATACACAATTAAGATTATATATATATATATATATATATATATATATATATATATATATATATATAAAATATTAATATAATATAATATAATATATAATATTAATATAGAAATAAGATATATTAAGAGAGAGAGAGAGAGGGAGAGGGAGAGGGAGAGGGAGAGATTGTATAATGGGATACCACAGAGCCAAACTGACGTGTTCATAACTCTTTTGTTTTATGAGGAAAGGCTTTAAATTTGATACCAATTACATAGTGATGCAAGATATGAACAAGGGACAGAAATGTCAAATAATGTTATTAATAGAAAATAATGTGACTTGATATCGTAAGTTAAAAAGCTGAACGTTGTGCCACGTTGTTTTCTATTTATTAGAAAACTTGTTGATTAATATAGTTAGATTAGATTCGTATTAATTAACAGTTCGTAATTCAGAACATTGTACTAAGATTTGGCCATGATTTCTCTAAATGTTGAAGAGAGAGAGTGAATGTTTGAACTTGAAAACTTCAATTTTTCATCAAGACTTGAGATTCAGAAGAATCTTTTTTAATTTTATGGAGAAAATAAATGCCACTAATACACAATTTGTGAAAAATTTCAGATGATTTAGCAAGTAATTCGGTAGTTTTACATAGAAAAAAAACTATATTAAAATCACTTTCTCTCTTCCTTCAGCTATAGTCTACAAAAGACTTGCAAACGCAAGCCAAAACCGTGTGTTAGTATTAAACCTGTGTTAGAAGTCAAACATTAATTTGGCTTCTTAACTTCAATGAGTAGACGTTTTAAGTAGTAAAAGTCGGACGCCTAATAACATTTTCTTATTTCTAGCTGTTTCTTTCAGTTCTGAGTATTTTATGTAAAATTTTAACATGGAGATTAATCAGTGAAATAGTGATAGGGAGTACCAGAAAAACGATTGTTTTCGTTGATGTATCATCTTTCCTTTTATGAACTGAAATGGATCGTATTTTATAATACATTCGCTGAAACGTCACATCATTTATTTCAAGCCCAAACAACACATTGTAATACATAGCTCTCACACCACATTTCTGAAATGGAGCATTAACACGTAAACACATACACGCACACGCTGACATACACACGTGCGAACACATGCAAATACATATTCCAAAGCGCACACCCTCATATAGACAAGCACACATGCGCACACATGCATACACAGAAACACGCAGACAAACATACGCACACAAATACTCGCACACGCACACATACACACGAAAACACAATCCCACATAAACAAGCACCTGCGCGAACGCCTGCACACCCGTCTACACACACACACACACACACACACACACCTAGCCACACTTTCAAACGAACACACACCTAGACACTTTCGAACGAAAACAGGGAGCAGACAATCGTCTCAACGAAGGCCGTCAGCCCCCGAAACGCGCCGTCCCTCCGCATTAGCTGCAAGCGGCGAGGCCTCAGCCGCGATTTCCAACTCTATAAATCAATCGCGGAGCCTCTCGCGTCGCCCGCGCGCGCGCCGCCAGTTACACACATATCTTCGTTCTCCAGCCCATTTGCCCACTCATAACTCACGTCGCCCTCCGTGTGTTTTCGTCTCCGCGCTTGATCGATGTTTCCTCGCCGCCGCGGGCTGCACGATTGCCCTGCGCCGCGCGGCACACTGGCTCCAAACAAGGGACTTCGGCGCGCACACAAGAAAAGGAAACAATATAATAATGCGCCTCTCCTAAAGTGCAAAGTGCGTACGTTCGTATGCGACTACAATAAGTGTAAGATAATATTTTGGAAAATGACATTACTTATAATAATATTCTGTAATTTTCTTACGTAACTAAGGGAGCCAACAAAAGAATATCATTTTCATGAAATAATATATAATATGATAAAAACGATATTAGACGCCTTCGGAAAAGTCTGGATTCTGCTGGAAAATGGAAAATCATTTACGTAATATTCGGACATATGTTACTATTAAAATATAATTTAAAAAAAGAAACTTAAAGAAAACAGGCCATTTCTATTGAGTGTTGATATAATTTAGTTACAAAAAATCAATTATTAAAAATGTGTGCAAACTGCTGCTTGGAAATCATGGGGCAAAAATAACCACGGGCGCCTTCAGTGCTGTAGATAAATTAAATAAATAAATAAATATCGTTATTGCTAGCGAGTCTCAATATATTGGGTCTGCTCTTTCACGTTTAATACAATAGACAATAAATAGGTCCTTCAAATAAAACACCTATTACGCATTTAGAAGAAAGGATTTGTCGCGTGTGTGACAGGAGTAAAAAGAGGGAGGAGGGGGTTGATAGAAAACGGAAACTCTAACGTCATTTGTTTGAGTATATTTAATTATTTCAAGATTACAAATGAATTAAAAATGAATCAGAAAGTTATTACTTTTGAACACTACGAGATGCGCCGTGCTATTTCAGACCACTGTGCAGCGTGACACGGTAACTTGCGTACACATCCACTTGCTCCGATGGATGCATACTTTTTGCTGCCGCCGCCGCAGCCGACGTCGTTGCTGCCGTCGCCGCTGCTTCTGCTACTGTTCGCTTGGCTTTCCGCCCTATCGGGCGCGTTCAATACGATGTGTTTCTTCTTTGGCACGAGAGTGAGTGAGTTTCCTCCCTGCATCGCTGCTTCTTACTGCTAATTTGCCGTGACTCAGCGTTTCATGCAAGAGTGCATCAGACATGTCGGCGGTGGGTTCCTCTCCGTTGCTGCATATGCTGATGTTCCTTTCTGATGGCTGAGGGACGAAATGAAGTGCTCACTGCGGCGAGGATTTCAATCAAAGGCCGACACAGGAAGCTTTTTGGGGGTAGATCTGGCCTTGCTGTTGCAATATGTTTTGGATCAATGAAAAGACAATTCTGACTAACAGTTTCAATGTAAGAAACTTCAAGAAAGTTACCACCTTTTCTGTTTATCAAAAGACCTCGGAGAAATTATGACTTTTTCATATACGTACATACACAGTAATAGACGTCGTATAAAGTTATGTACGGCTGCGGAAAATTGATTTCAAGATTTCAATGGAAATACATGTTTTGAGGTGCCTTGATAGCGAAAAAGTGTTTTTTTCTAAACGTTCGTTTGTCCGTCCGTCTGTCTGTGAACAACACTAGCGCCTAAAACATTCGTAGGTTTTTTTTATAAAATATTCCCCGGCAGATCTGGCTCGACACAAAGCTCTGCCACTTTGAAAAACATGTTACAGAAATACAGCATCTATGTCATTGGCTATTTTCTTTTGTTGTTGAAATTAAACAATTGTAATTTTTTGACATCTCTCTCACGCGACATCACATTAACAGCAATTTGTATACTTGATGACTATAAATTCACGATATTAGAGGTGTCAACCACAAGTAGTAGGCAATATGAATTTACTATGCTGAAAATTCAGCCATACACATGTTTCGCCATTCACTACTTGTGGTTGGTACCTCTGATATCCTGAATTTATAATCATGGAGTAGCACAATATCTCTACTGCCACTAAAGAATTTATACTCTATGACATTTGTGATAATGAGTGTTTCAATTGATGTCTTATAAAGTATCTCGAAAACTCAAACTTTTGTGTGAAAATAAGCTCAAAATGTAATGTTAAAAAAATATATTTCACGCAGTTAATATTACATTGTGTGGGTAAGTACAATTGTTTCGAATAATCGTTAATGAAATTTATCGAAAACTCGAAAATTTTGGTTGAAATGAGCTTTATAGTCCGCTTTATGAGAACGAAAAAGAGAGAGAGGGAGAGAGAGAGAGAGAGAGAGAGAGAGAGAGAGAGAGAGAGAGAGAGAGAGAGAGAGAGAGAGAGAGAGAGAGAGAGCAAAAAACATTTCCCTAACATGGGCTACAAATTTTTCAACCAATATTTCCATTTAAGATGAGGTGTTAGTTCTTCCGTTCGGTCATCGAAAAATTGAGAAAATGTGAAAAAAATATTATTATTATTATTATTATTATTATTATTATTATTAACGGTTATTTGTAATTTGAAATTAATTTATTGTGAGATTTTGGGTATGGCATGAAAAATCAATAGGAAAATGATGCCTTCACATACCTGAAAATGTATAATTTCCCAAAATTATTTTGGACAAAAGTAATGAGTGAGATGATACAAATTCGAAGGAAAACTTGTTGAAAGAAAGAAGGACTGCGAGTATTATTAATAAGGCACGAAACTGTTTGGATATTTAAAAAGAAATTACAATGAGTCATTCCAGTATTTATTATCTGCAGAGCTTTCTAAAATAAATAATTTAGAAAACATTGTGATACTGTGTCATTAATTATATTTCAATCTTAGATAATTGTAACTTATGTAGATTCCTACTCACCCTCCTTTTTCACAAGAATCTTCCAAACTTTTTGCCGCTATTATAGAACATGAAATGTATTGAGTTAATATAATTGCAGTAGTACATAACTATTTTACAATTCTTCTTAGTCTTCAAAACACTACATAAATACAAATTTTCAACGCATTGTATTGTCAAAATTAGATAAGCGATTCGTGGTTAAGGTAAGTTACTGACGTGTGTCAAAGAATTGGAAAGCACACAGAAAAATGTAATAAACGCACGTTACCCAGAAATTGAAAAAGAATCCTGTATTTTTTCTTAATGAAAATTATACTTTCCTCTAGACGGGAGAAACCTTAATCAGATTTCCTACACATTTCTGTATAGAAAATGTCACACCCTCTTCCCCCAACTCGCCCACACGACGCGCGTACGCACGCGAGTGGCCGCGAGCCGGCGATCGTGCGTGCCTCCAGCGACGCCGTCTCGCGCGCCCTGCCCGCGGTGCCTAAACAACGGATGGAGATCTTGGAGAGCGATCTTTCCGCTGTTGTCACCGCCACCCACCGCCATTCACCTTGCCTGCACCGCCGCCAATGCCATCGCCATCACCCTCCCCATCCCCATCCACATCCACATCCACATCACCATCCCCATCTCCATCACAATGACCATCTCCATCACCATCCACTTCACCATCCACATCACCATCCACATCCCCATCCACATCACCATCACCATCCCCATCACCATCCCCATCACCATCCCCATCACCATCCCCATCACCATCACCATCACCATCCCCATCACTATCCACGTCACCATTCACATCATCACCCTCCCCATCCCCATCCACATCCACATCCACATCACCATCCCCATCCCCATCACCATCCACATCACCATCCCCATCACCATTCCCATCACCATCCACATCACCATCCACATCACCAATCACATCATCACCCTCCCCATCCCCATCCACAACACCATCCCCATTCCCATCCGCATCACCATCAACATCATCATCACCATCACCATCACCATCCACATCACCATCCCCATCGTCATCTCCATCGCTTCCCCACCGCCCCCAGCGCCTCCGCCACTGCCAAATTATTCGACGTCTACCTCACGCGCCGTCACGGGCGCCATGTTCGTACAGCGAAGCTGTCATCGTTCCCGTTTGTCTCTCCTCCAATGTCCCATCCACTAGCTAAACACGTTCTCTTTTGTTTCTCCTCTTTTTTCTCTTCACATTTCCCCATCGCCTGTAGCCTCCCACCGTCACTACCCCCTCCATGGCCATTTTCGTTTTTACAACTACTATTCTTCATTCCACCACCTCCCATGCTATTTGCAGTGCAACTCCGCACCCTGCACCCCACATCCTTCTTCCTTCTCGCCTCTGCCCCTTCGGCCTCAGGTCTACTGATACTGCTGCACTGCTGTGCAGCAGTGCACAGCAGTGCACTGGTGTTATTGCCGGTCGCCTCCAATTGCAGAAATCTCGGCACTGCCCCTGCCGTCCCTCACTACACTCCCTTTCCTTGCCCCTTCATTTCCTACATCTACCCTCCATTCCTCACCTGCTTCCTCTTCATCTTCTGAACTGATGATCTACTGATACAGCTGACTGTTCCCACAGTTGCCGTCGCATGTCACTACCACTGCCACAATGCACAACTATCCCCCCTCCCTTTTGTCCATTCATTCGCATTCCCTGCTTTTTCACTATTCGTGTCTGCCCCTGCATCTTCTGTATTGCTGATACCCTTGCACCGCTCTCTACCGCTGTCCAGCCCCTCTTACTTGCAACAGCTTTAGCCCACCCCTGAATACACCACCCCATCACCCCTTGTTCCTCCTTTTATTTCCGTTGCCTTTTATCCTTCGCCCCTTCCTCCTTCTCCCACTGCTCTACTGAAATCGCTGTACTGGTCTGTTCTGCTACTGGGCCAGGTGCTACTTGTCGCATGCACTTCAGTCGACCACTATCACCGGCCCTGTGCCCGCCCCGCCCGCCCCGCCCGCCCAACCCGCCCCGCCCGCCTCGCCCGCCCCGCCCGCGCGCGCGAGGCCGGGGAGGCCGTGTCGGTTGCGGCCGCCCTACGATAAGTACTCCCGCGTCTAATTGGTTGGTTTACGTGATTACGTCATGTTGCCGATGACGTATGGGTCCGAGTCCGGGCGGCGTGGCGTATCGGCTGGCGTAGTCGTAATTGAATCAGCTTTTATTTATTTACACGGATAGCCCGGACAAGGCGCTGAGCGCGGGGGAGGTGCGTGGAGGGTCGCGGGCAGCCACAAATTACGGCGGAGGGCGGCGCTGGGCGCTGGGATTGCCGCTGCGGCTGGGGCTCTTCAATTGCTTCATTCAGGAAAGAAGGCAAGCTATTCGTATATTTAACGATGTCGTCGAAATATATTCATACCTATGAAATATCTTATTGCATTAATGATATTATTTTTTAAAATTTTTTTTTAAGATTTCACTCTTGAAAATTGCCAGAAAAAGGTGAACAGCACTTCGATATTGCAACCTAAGTGTAGTATGACGCGATAATGAATGTACTAGATAAATAAACATATTTCATTTACCATGGGAGTACCTCCTAATGACCTTTCATTGAAAGAAGAAAGTTTTATGAAAGAAGTAGTTGGACTTTAATGTTAAGATTAGGAAGAATTCAATTCGAATATTTAAGACGAATTAAATATTGCACTTGTTATAAACATTGTGCAATAAAAGACACAATTCCTTAGGATATTAGACCTTTTATTGGTATGAGGTATAGGATAATATTTGTGTTGAACTCAATGGTTCGCCATTGCTACACTTTTTCTAAATAAAAAAAGATTTCTCAGCATCCAATCCAGGAAAACATTGCTACCTGAGAGCGCCCCCGTCACACCCCACTACGCAACTTGGATCGAATGATAACAATTGTAAAATACATTTTTGATGAGACCTTAAGGTTTCTCCTTAACAAATATTCGTACATAACTTACCCGAGCATACATGCTCTCAAGCGATAAACAACGCAGAAAGAGCACATTACAATAATGTTAAAAAATTGCAACAACAAAAATATAAAGAACTTCAAAAAAATTCTGAAAGTTCGTTGAAGGTGAGGCCAGTTCGGCGCTCTAGAGGAAGTCGGAGCGCCACCCCAATGCGAGCCCAGAATCACTTCGCGCTAACGAGGGCCAGGAACACTTGAAATATATGCTGTCGCCACGGGCGCCTAAATATACGATTCCACGCTATTCAATATTTACACTGGTGTGGGCGACGTTCGGGGGAGATCAGATGAATGGGGTGACATTTAAAACTTCATTGGAATAGAGATTCAGATGCATGACTTTACACAAGGCGCGAAGTGAAATTATTTTCTTAAATTGTCTCGCGTGCGTTCTCATAAAAGAAGAAATGGTTGCCATAAATTGAATCGGAGGAATGTGGGCATTGATTTCGGAGGTAACGAGCTGGATTTCTTCTCATATTTCAAAATGTATAATAAGTCCTGGAATTATTGATATGAGTGGTTCAAACAAGAAAAGAATAGGTGTTACATTCAAAAATATTTCATTTAGAGAAATCTAATAAACACAATGAATGATAAGATTTTTTACGATAAGATTTTTTATTGTCACGAATGAAAAATGGATTATTTGGAGAATATTTAAAAAAAATTACTGTGACATTTCATTGCTTTTAAAATACTTCCGTATTTCCGCTTCTCAAAAGTGTTTCAGAAATTTCGAATCTAATCTAATCTAAATTACTTCCATTATTTTCAAATGTAATAGATAGGTTTTGCATTAAAATGGAACTCGAAAATGATTGCATTTACTATGTGCATTATTTTAAACTCCGCCACGAAGTGTTATAAGTAAACACAAGTAATAATTACCAATACTTCTACCAGAGCTATCAAGGTTATCAAGCTATGAAGGTTAAAAATATTTTACAATTTTTCTTTTTGGGGAACACAAATATTAAAAAAATATTTTCGCAAAACTTAAAGTTTTGTTTTAATTTTTTAAATACTTAAATTACATGAAGTATTATTATGAACAACAAATTTAAACATTAATATTTATAATCAAAAGCTTAAGTGAATACTTTTACTCAAGGCCAATAATGTATTTTCTATTTCATATGAGTCTAAGGGCAAATACTGAATACTATAGTATTTTTGCAGAAAACATCAGAAATATTCCAGAATATAAATACCCAGTATAAGAGCGAAGGTACAAGGAAAGGTAGGTTAAAGCGCATGAATGCATCAATCCTTCCACTTACAGATCAATAAACAGCACATTGCATTTCACCTACAGAACTATGCACAACGCAAAAATTTGTCATTGGCCAATTTATTTTGAGTCCACAAACTGATTTTACTCTTTGATTTCAGTTTTCGCCAACGCCCCCGCCAGCCTCCGGTGACACATCACGGTACATTTCCGCCAGTTAACAATCGAATTTTATCTCAAACTGATTTATCTGATTTCCTGTGGAGTCTGCCACCCGTCCGGCCAGCGATTATGCTCCAAATGATATCTCCACAAATCGCAGCTGCGTGCGTTACCTGCGAGTCATATCGGTATCCGCCCGTTCTTATCGCTCCCACGCCCACGAGCTCAAGGTATAGAAACTGCACCAACCAGCGGCTCCTGCCAGAAGCTCCTCTGAACGCGCATGGACGGCTCGGGTTCTCCTGTGCGGAGCGTTTGCACCTTTGCAGCGGCCTGGAAATTGTCTTCCTAAAAATGAATGTAAGTACTATGAAGTCATACGTTTTCTACTTTTGAAATAAGAGGAATATCTTTGAAACATCTCTATAAAATAAATGGCATGTGTTTGTGTTCAGGTAGACAATATCAAAATCTTATAATATTCTAAGTTTGAAAAAAAATATACATTTCCAAATTTTTAAATATCGTTTAGCCACAATTGGACGACAATTCATAATAACTGAATATATGGAGCAAAGTAATAGTGAATATTCATTTTATTGTTCTTTCGTTAATTAAAGGAATTATTACTGATCCCGCACGTAAATCATTACCTTTGGATACCCACCAACTAAAATAACAATGGGAGTCTATGGAATACTAACAAAACCGGACCTTTTCATTAAGTTAATTAAGCAAGTTCATTAAATTATACTTTCCTTATTTACAAATATTTTATTTTATATGATACGCATTGATTATATATTGTAAATGATACAATTTGACGCATTTAGCCCACCTGCAATTTGTGTCGTTGTTCATGAGTGAAATAGTTTGTGTTCTCCTTGAAGGTTTTTGAAGCACATATGCAGTTTCTTTAAGGCATTGTAAAAATCATTTCCAAGCATATTAGGATATCAAATAACGTTTTAAAACACCGAACTGAAATGTGGCCATTACTTGATATCAGTTGAATTTGTTTAATAGAAAAATGTGGTAGTGGCTGGAATAGGATTTGCCTTCCGCAAGTGAAAAGCGTACAAGCAAAGGTTTAATTAGAATTATATTTGTTTTACTAAGTAATTATTTATTTAAATGACTATAATGTTCACATTAATTCACAAATATTCACCTACAATAGTCTTTACATGGCACCAATTACATCACGTTCTCTAAAAGAAATTGAGCTTAATGTTTTCTGTTGTCTTCTAATATTTGGCGTGTTCAAGCGAGGTACAAAATCTCGTTCTTGCCAAAACACAACACGTAACTTAAACATGCAAGAACCACATTTCCAGAAACAAATGGGAAAATTTCATAGAAATGTACACGAGATAAAGTCGCAAAAAGTCACTTATAAACGTGCTAAAAAGGGGATAGTCAATTTAGTTAATCAATCCAACCCATTTTTCCAAAACACTATCACACATTTTCAAATCGTTTTGTTAAAGTTATTTATTTTTGATTTCTTTACAGTTTCTTGGTCAAATTTGTATACTATGTATTTAAATATATTGTGACAAATAATAAACATTTTTATCTGTACACTCATGTTTCAATTTATAATAAAATAAAAGCTTCTACGTTTCCCTAAAAAAAGTATTGAATATCCTTCCTACATTGTGACCTTTCAGAAGAATAGCTACACATATCACATTTAGAACAGTGGTAGAGATATCATTCTCAGATGGACAATTGTGACACGCCACATTTCAAAACATGAAAGTACAATGTAATTGGATATCTCACATGCCATTATCTTACCTAGAATTTACGCGAAGAAACGCCAAGAACTGCTCAGCTTACTTGACTTTTGTTCTTTGATTCTTATAAAATGACTACGCCTTCACTTTCAATGTCGTTCGACGTAGCGATTCTGAGTTGTTATCTAACGTTTCAAGAGTTGTACTTGAATTTCCAAAAGTAAAGATATGGATATATTTCCATTGCTTTCTTCCCTTCATGGAATATTTCGAAGATTTTATTCTAGTGGTAAGAAATGAAAATACAAGTTGAATTTTTTTATCTTATAAAGTCAAAACTGAAGTCTCACCATTTTTTAAAATCTTCAAAACTTCAAATTATAAGATGTGATGTAATTTGAACTATTAGCAATTTATATGACTTTAACATACAATTCTGTAAAAAATGTTGGGAAAAAATTATTCAATACATATGTTTCTAATGGAAACAACACATGAAACTTAATTCTACATAATTTTTTTTAATGAAATGTCACAACAACCTTTCTCAAAATCACTTAGATCAATAAAGAAATATTGCAAATTTCGACAATAATTTTCATTTTAGCTGGTTATTATATGCAGTGAAAAATTCTCTCTACAATGAGAGTTGTATTTCGTAAATTTTTCACTCAACACAAAGAGCGTTACTTTCCCATGATAATAAATTGTAAAAAGAAATCAAGCGATTTCAAAATATTAGATAACAATGTTTTCCTTTTGGGCAAAACAAGATTTCACCTTCATAACAATAATATTTTTTAGATGATTATAGTTTATATTAAAATACCATTTTAAGGAACTGTTCTTAACAAAATCCCTTCTGCTCAGGTTCTGCGAGCTGATATATGGGGCATCATCTTGTTTCCTTTGGTGACTGCTCTGTTGTTGGCCACGCGGGCGACCTCTGCACCTCTCATGCAGTTTCCTCAACGTCCCTCTGCCCGAGTCTGCCCTCCTTCGGGACATCTGGACGCCGCGTTCCTTCGACCATTCATCGACAACGAGCTCCTCGATCTATCCAATTGCGGAGTCTACCATGTGGAGCCCCACGCTTTCCGAGGATTCCACAACCTCAGGAGGCTCGCCCTGGCGGGCAATAATTTGCGTGAACTGCACCCGGACACTTTTGCTGATTGTCCTGTTCTCTTTACGCTGGATCTCTCGGGGAATGTGGAATTTTCTCCTCTTCCAAGCCAACCATTTTTAAACATCCCTTCCTTGGAAGTGTTGAATCTTCAAAATTGTGGAATTCAAAGCCCTTCCGTTAATTTCTTTAAGATGATTCCAAATTTGCTTAAAGTCAATTTGAATAATAATCCTTTGTGTAATACTATGAACTGTGAGAATATTGGTGATATTTTTCAAAGCGAATACGAAGGTGGCAAAGAGTCTGGTGTTCATGAGGGTCAGATAATGAAGATAAGAAAACCAGGTCGTACTCTTTTGGTGTCTGAACAAGAGAACTTTCATTGGTCATCTGATCCTGAGCACAGAAATCGAAGGCAAAATTCTTCCCTATTAACAATTCTAGTTGCAGTAATGGCTCTATCACTGTCAGTGATTGGGATAAGTGTGACGATCAAAATTCGTGCCAATTCTACATTGAAACGCGAAGAGTATCACAAACTTCGAACCGATCCGGAGGAAATAATTATTTCTTCTGAAACGAAGAATTCCAGGATTAGCCGCAGAACAACATGGAAGCAACACATGGAAATCATGTATATTTTATTGACGTATTCTTCAGAATATGGAGTATGCCCTGTGAAAATATAAAGTGACGAGTTTTTGTGAAAAATTGATGTGTGAAAATACAAAGTGTGTGACTGTTAAAAAGTAAGAAGGCTTATAATGAAAGCATATTTCTGGTATTGCTTGGCACTTGAATCTCAGTTATAAAAAGCCAATTTATGGTTCTCTAGTTTTCATTGCAGAGTTTTATAGTGTTACTGTATTAGAGGATTATAATCTTCGCTTTGTGCTTCGCTTCGCTTATATTTTGTACAATATAAATTGAGGAATAATTTTTCCTACTATTTTTATAAACAAATAAATTAGTATTCTATGCATTTTGTTTTTATAATCGATTTCTTCCTATTTCGCTCTGAATAGTTTATTAGTTAAAATAACATAAATTCATTATTTCCATCAGAAAGAACATTTTATGTGTATTTTTCAAAGAGGACTTCCTTGAAATGGTAGTCTCACGAATTTTGTAGAGATATTGATCTGACAATGGACATTGAAGGCATTTTTCGAACGTGGAAATAAATCGAAAACTTCAAATGTATACAAAAGAATACTAGGTAATGTTCAAAACATCAAAAAATAGTTGTGAAAATTTTTTATACAAAATTCTCAAGAACAGCTAGAAAAAAATATTTCACTTATCTGTAGCATTTAATATGGAACAGAAAACATTGAGAAGTAGATACAACAGAGGAAGGTTAACTTTGATTCAAATATATCGATTTTACCAAAAATCTTAATGTTTGAGATTTATAGAATTCTTGATTAGGAGGAAGTATAAATATAATTTTAAAAACATATCTTACTAACAGAGTGTCAAGTGAAAATAAATGCGGATATGTAAACAAGCAGTTGCTCGTGCGGAATTTCCGAACGGGTATGCTCGCTCTAGGTCTGTGACATCCAGGGACTTCTTTTTGTTTGTTCGGGGAAACCATGGAAATTATATATTTTTTAAATTAATACATATCATGTATATAGTATTTGTTAGGCACTTATTACGCTTAAAAATTGAAAGAATATATAAAAATTAAAGGTAATTACAGTGCATGAGTTAATGTTTAAAATTACAAGTGAAGTTTAATATATTCGAAATCAGGTCATCTATCCCGTAAGTGTAGTGTATGCTTTTTCCTCGGTGAGATCAGATGGTGAGATCCGGCGCCAACTTACCTGTCGAATAGCGGGGTTTTCTCTAACCGGGTATCTCCCACCGTCCCAGCCGCGTCTCTAAGCTCCCGACCGGTCACACAGCAAGTGTTTTAGTGTTGTGTGAGTAAGTGTAAATGTAAGTAAGGGGTAAGGATGGGACAAGGAAGGAGAAGGAAGGCGCTCGGTCCGTGACCCTTTTGTTGGGGTATTGATCCGGGATTCGCCTGGTATTAATCGAAGAAACCGCCCGCTAGAATTCTCCTCCAGCAGCGACTGAATTCAACATAGTTGTCTAGCTAGAATCGAAAATTCTGCCATGGTCGGAATCGAACCTAGGCTCTTTAGGTGAGAGGTACTGCAGCTACGAGAGAGAGAGAGAGAGAGAGAGAGAGAGAGAGAGAGAGAGAGAGAGAGAGAGAGAGAGAGAGAGAGATAGAGAGAGAGAGATAGAGAGAGAGAGATAGAGAGAGAGAGAGAGAGAGAGAGATAGAGAGAGAGATAGAGAGAGAGAGATAGAGAGAGAGATAGAGAGAGAGAGATAGAGAGAGAGAGATAGAGAGAGAGAGAGAGAGAGAGAGAGAGAGAGAGAGAGAGAGAGAGAGAGAGAGAGAGAGAGAGAGAGAGAGAGAGAGAGAGAGAGAGAGAGAGAGAGAGAGAGAGAGAGAGAGAGAGAGAGAAGAATTTTACATACATGGAAGGGATTAGGAATTGGGGATGTCATTTTCGAATATTGATATTAAAGATATAATTCTAGATGTAATTATATAAATGTGTTGTTACTCATTTAAATTTTCATGTAAATGAACAAAAACTTTGTAATACAAAGCATTCATCACGTATTATTTGTATCATGTAGTTATGCCTATCTTACGTATGACGAACGTTGCAAAGGAACTGGTTGTTCTATCTTAATTTCTTTCACGGAAGACGTGTTGTCACCACTTCAAATTTTTACTGGAGTGATGATTCGCAATAATCTCTGAGACCCAATATCAGAACAATGGCAGGAATTTCGTGTCCGTCTATCGTATCATCGATTAGTCACACTTTTGTAGAAAACTAATTCTTTCGAAGATCAGAGTATAGTAAGATTGCCTAACATGTCATTCATCACGCATAATCAGAAAGTACAAGCGTTTTGAAAAACATGATTTGATTGGTGTTATTCGTGGATAATAAATTGTTGGACTTTATTTCATGAAGTAAATTCACGGTTCCGCATTACCACGCATGCATTGTTGCGATGGTGGTACGGGAGAATATACTATCAATAATTCGGATTCGAATCACTATTATCAATCTTCAATGAATTCTCATAATAATAATAATAATAATAATAATAATAATAATAATAATAATAATAATAATAATAATAATAATAATATCCATCCAGGATATGATGGAATTCAAAATTTCTGGCTGAAAAAATGTACATTTATACATTACATTTTGGCTGATATCTTTATTGCGATTACACGGGATTAAAGAACCCGCAAATTTACCGTCCTTTTTCACCAAAGGAATTACCTATCTGACTCCGAAAGGACAAAACTATCAAACAGCCGCTCCAAATACCGCCCAATAACATGTCTCCCAACAATCTATAAGCTTCTCACAACAATTATCTTCTCTCAACATCAATAAAATCTACCAACATTTACCCAAATGCAAATGCATTTGCAAACAAAATTAACAAGTGACTCAGTAATTCTTAAGCAAATTAAACAAAACAAAGGAAACCTTCGCATAGTCTATATAGACTACAAGAAGGAATTTGACAACATCCCATCATGGCTTCTTGAATTTCTTGATATTTATAAAATTAATCAGGAAATTCGAAACATTCTTCAGACCACAATCACAACTTGGAACCCCGAGATGCACCTAAGAAAAGGTATTTCAGAGATTGTGACTGGTACCATCCCCATTAAAAAAGGAATCTTTCAGGGTGACTGAGTGCACTCAAACTGGGTGACTGTTTCAGTGCATATTTGCATGGCTTTAAATCCGTTCAGCAACACGTTAAATAATGATGGAGTTGCAATAAGATACGAAAGAAAAACACAATGCTCTCTCAGCCGCTTCCTTTATATGGATGATATAAAACTATATGCTCCTTCAAATGAGAACCTCCTAAGTCTTCTAGAAACTGTTGAAATATTCTCAAATGATATTCACATGGAACTGGGTTTAGATAAATGTCGCACTCTGCATGTTAAAAAGGTAAAACTGATATAAGAAAATGTAATGAATTAAAATACCTAATCTAGAAGATGGTGAACTTTACAAGTATCTGAGAATAATGCAAGCTGTGGGAGAAAAAGATTCTCTTGTAAAAATTCTCTCCAGATGGAATTCAAAAATCGTCTACATCAACAGATGACAAGTCATCTCACAGGGAAAATCCTCGTGAAATCCATAAATAACTATACAATATCTGTTCTGTCATGGTTCCTATTATCCTTATCTCCTATCACAATAACAATATTATATTTCCATCAATCTCTCTCAAGATATTGGATACCTTTATCCTGTTTTACTAGCTCGTCGTAATAATAGGAAGCCACATCAACGAATTTATATCTGTGGGTACGCAGAACCGGCCCATACGGGAAACCGTAAATAACACTATTATTATTGTAGGGACTAATTCTCATTAATTAAAAATAAAAATCTGAAATTTGTTTCCATAGTTGAATAACGACAATTGCGTTTATTTTCTTGTAATTATTTAAATGATTACTTTAGCCAAAGAAAAATACAACAATCACAAATATTTTTTTTAAGTTAACGACACTGCTAATTAATACTAAATATTTTGAATTACTTTCTTTAATTTATTATTGGTGCACCTTCCGAAATTTACTATACTATTACTCATTATTGGATCCATTTAGCGTTGCTTCCAACCACAGTCTCACAATTTTTGTCCCACAATGTATTTTAAATTTGGTCTTGCTACACAAAAACAAAAAAATGTCAAAATGTTTTATCACTTCCCTTTTTGGAGTAGCTGCTGCTGTACACTCACGGTCCCATCAGTTTCCACAAACCTTCTTGCGACCACACATTCCAATTCCATCCATTTTCTTCACGAATAACTTAGCACTATGCCTCTGACAAAACTGTATATTAGAATTCACGGCGCCTACCACGCGTCTTCGTCCGTGCCTTACGACGGCTAATCATCCTCTGACAACTCCTCGACTTTTTCCAAGCGCTTCCTTAAAAAAAAACAGTCGACGGTTCTCCTTACGTTGTTTATCCTTTCCATTTCCAATTCCCCTCTACTAATTATATACAACTAAATGTTTTTAGAAATTCGTATCATTTCCGAAATGTCCATATATTGTTGTATTCTTTTGACTCGTACACGAATATTCTTTCAATTCCTAAATGCGATTTCTTGCCGCTCGTCATGCTTTAAAACACTTGACGGCGCTCTCCTCCCATGGCACCATTACTAAATAAATGTTTATAATGTTTCCTTTTGCATGACGGGATCATTACAGTTCTTAGGTACATCTGCGGTATTATTAAATAGTTCTCAAGTGACTTCCAAAATCTTCAAAATCTAATTCGCACCACAATGACAAAATATAAAAAGCAACACCCAAAATCTTGTATAGAGAGGTTTGTGCTACCGAGAAGCCTGGGAGGGAGAGAGACAATTGATATCCAGGAACTACACTCAAAACAAATCACTTCACTGAAAGAATACTTCCTCAAAAAATCAAAATTTTCATTGATACACTAAGCAATTTTGTTAGAAGATAAAAATCTTACCCCCCTACATCTGAACCAGGACACTCTTCACGAAACTACCTTTCAAACAGAAAAGCAAAAGCAATACCAGTGGTCAGAAAAACAAATTCATGGTAAAATCTTTCACGCCCTATGCATAGACTTCTCAGCCTCTGTAAAATGGCTAGCAGATGGAGATTTATATGCTGAAATTAAGTGTTTCATGCTAGCCACTCAAGATTTAGTTATTCCCACCCGAAACTACAAAAAACAGGTACAAAAATATCCCAAGATCCAATCTGATAAATGCCGCGGTTGTAACGTGTGGACGGAAAATATGGATCATATCATTTCAGGATGTGCAACCCTCGCAGAGACAGATTACACAAAGATCAATGTAAACAGGACCAAGTATCCATTCTCCCAATAATTATCTCCAGTAAAGTCCTTATAGAAAAACACGTCAAAGAAAACCTTCAAATATTTGAAGTCCCTCCAAAGGTTTTAAATTAATGCAGATGTCTGTAATCTTGCCGTATTGCCGGAATTTTCTCAATTCAGATTCAAGATAAATAACAAATAACACACTTGGCAAAAAGCCCGTTGTTAATTGAGAACCAGGCCTTCCTGTGAACCAGCAATGTGAAAACATAAATAATAATAAAATATTAGTTGCTGAAAGTAAGGCTTCTTCTTAATTATCCAAGAAGATACTGTTCCCATCCGCGACTATAGGAAGCCAGTTCAAATGGATTTAAAAGTCTCAGGATGTAAATCATATAATTTCAAATTGTACCACCATGGTACTGACTTACTACAGAATAAGCCATTGAAATATAGCTTCTATCGTAGCTAGATCGCGTAAACACATTACAACCAACCATGGTTTTAGTGATCTTTGTCCTCCTTACTATACAGAATGAGTTACGTTACTTTAGCACCAGCTGTTTTTGAACGCTTGAAGTTATTGCAATGCAGTTTTCATAGAAATGCAGTTTTCATAAAAAAGAAAAAATTGTAATATTATAGAACAGATATAATCACCATTATTTTTATCACATTTCCACTTGGCTTGAATCATTTGGAAATTTCTTACATTAACAAACACTTACATTCACTTTGCAATACGAAGCTCACTGAACAAATTGATCAAAAGGATCTTGTCTTCAGAGTCTACCCAAATTGGCTTCACAAAACGATTCACGAATAGGAAATATTATTAGTGTTATGGGTCTTTAAGTATGGCTCATGGATAGTGTACGAACTTCCCAGTGTGTGATACCAGGTTCGATTCCCGGTCGAGGCAAAAGAAGAGTTGTAGCTTGCCTTCAAAATCGTCCCAGTTTCTGTAGTTGTGTGACGAAGGAAAGCTGCGGTTGGCGGAGTCTGCTAGTTAGGGTGAAGGGAATAAGTGATGTTCGCCGCATGTCTCTTTTACCCCCACAAGCATGGGAATTGAACTACACTTTGGCATAGCAAACACTGTAATTTATCCGGCAAAGTCGGACCATCTACCCAAAATGCCAAATACACACATTATTATTATTATTATTATTATTATTATTATTATTATTATTATTATTATTATTATTATTATATTTGTTGTTGTTGTGCTAATTTACTTTTTTCGAGGGGCACGTAGCTTCAAAGAGCCACGGAGAGGTGGCGTTTTCAGACGGCCGGACGGTTCACCGGGGATCCTCCATCCTCCACCAAGTGTGCTAGGTTAGGCTTGCCCTTGAACCTCCTCCTCGGGCCAGTGCACAGAGCAGGCGTGTTCCGCATGTGTGTAGGCGGCGGAGAGACCGTCGTAAATCCCGCAGGCCTCCGCTACCCCCTTTCCTCTTCTCCCCCTCTTCTTCCCGCCCGGGTCCATTGCCCCCCACCTCCCGCGCGCTGTTAGGGAAACATTTGGTTTTCTTCAATCAGGCGGCGCATCGCGACCTGTTTACGGATTGCATCACAAAAAATAAATACCCTCCGCGGTGGCGCTCGCATAAGACGCGCCTTAATGTAACACAAACACGGCAATCCGAGCCCCTCCCTTCGCCCCGTGGTGTCGCGCCCGCCCGCCGCGTTTGTTTGCGTTGCCCGCCGCGAGGGTGATGCGTAAAACAGATGAAAGCCATGCCCCCTCCCCTCGCGTTCGATCGCCCGCGGACAAGTAACGAGCGCGGGGACGGCGAGGACGATGGCGACGACGAGGACGCCGGAAGGCAGATGAGGAATGCGTTGCCCTAGGCTGCCTCGGAGTGGGAATCAGAGGGTTCTGAAAGACATGGCTGAAGGTTCGAAAGAACTGCATGCCATGCTATTTGAGAAATAGAACATAAAAATGGTATTACACTGACTTAAGGTTTAATGTTCGATAAACATTGCTTGAAATGTCATTTTTTTTATCCTTTCATGCAATTTTCGTTATGATAACACAGCTTGTTGCTTTGTCAACATTTGATTTCTTTAAATATTTATTTTATCTCGGAAGCAAAAAATGTTGTTTGTCCTAAGCATACAGAAAGTTACATTTTTTACGACGTATTATATTTCTTAACTTACAGTTGTTATCTTTTTAATTCAAATTCAAATGTGTCGTAGTTCCAATACACCTGAATTTCTAAATCTTACAAGATGTCTGTCACGTGAAAACCCGCCTTTTTCCCCGAATATTGTTTTAGTGATGATTTCTTTATGTTTATTGTGTGTTTGTTATATGTGAATCATATGTAATGTTTTATCTGCCGAAACAAATTTTAGGTTACTAAATAATTAAAAATACTACAATTTTCCACATATTTTTGACGTCCAAAACATCTGTTTGTACAGTCCAGCTCCTGCGACCGTCGGTTAAAATTGTAAAATTCAGTAGCAAAGGCTGGGTCGGAGTTAACGTCTAAGGGTTGTCCATCTCACACAGTAGGCACCATTCAAAACAATCTCGATATTAATTTTGTTAGGTAAAATTTTGTAACGTCCACTTTTGCGGCAGCTTGGTTTATTAGTTAGGTAAATAACTACTATTTCGGCTGCATTATCCCGAAAATTCAAAGCTGAATTTTCGGATTCCTTTCATAGACTAGCCCAAAAATGAACTGCATACAAATCTCCATAAGTATCTCCATACGAATCTCTACTTTGTACTTCTACAGATCTAAGTTATAGGAAAGTACTTTAAAAATCACGAAAGAAAAGTTATATTCTTCTATTTTGATGTGAATTTCAATTGAATGTCCTATCTTAAGAAAACAGCAAAGCAAAAAAGCCCTTTCTAGGTTTCATTCATTTTCCAGAGGGATAACGTCGCTTCAAACATCGACTACAAGTTCAGCCCATTGTATTCAAGTCACAATTATCACGCACAATTAAAAAAACATCTAGAAATAATATATTTCGGAATAAACAAAGAACTAATCGGCATGTAAATAGAAGACAACTTTCAATAAGCAGGAAAATATGAAACTCATTAGATCAATTCAATTTTCCAATTGAATGAAAATAATAAACAAAATAAAAATATTAATTTTCCCGTTGTCCTCCGTAATGCCTTTTATTTTTCTTACATTAACCTCCTGATTCCTGAACTATCTCCTAGAAATCGTTTTACTATTTATTTCTTCCATCACACTCCTATTCCTATTACATATTATAATCATAACGATTGGTTGAATTCTATTTCAAGTGAATGACAATGTAAATGTTCTCATTTATTCCTGATGCCCTTCCCTGGTGTCCTTCCTTAATTATACGTTTAATGATAAGAGGAAACCACGTATTTGCAAAGAAATTGTTCTTTGTGTCACATTAAGGCCAGCGTGCTCTTTTGAGGACGCTTATTTTGGTCAACTCAAATTTGCTTCCTTTGTGCTAATTTGTGAATTTTATATTCTCAATAAACTTGCACACCCTGCACGAAACAACTTTAACATGTTTTCAAATTCCTGAATTCTAGATGTTCATTTATGCGAGTTTCGGCCGCGAATAAAGTAAATAGAGTTTTAGGTTAAAGGTACTTCAGATTATTAGAAAAAAATGGAAAGTTTCATACAAAATAACGGTTTAGAACGAATTGTTGATACTTTAAGTGATTTTAAATCTCAAATTCCAAGAAATGTTAAGTTGGAAATTTTGTTATAAATAAATATTTGCTTTCATTCGCCTGAAGAGATCCATGATATCGAAAATACTACACATGAAGAGATGTCCTTATCGCTCAAGTACTACAACAAGCTCTTGAAACGTCTATTGTAAGATATGTCGCAATCTTTCATCATTTCAAAGCCAACACTCTCGAAAAGGAAAACATAAAATATCACTATTAGTCAGCTGGACTTCATGAAGTGAAAACTAAAGGTTGAAAGGCTTCCCAAAACAGGACTGATTAGTCACTATAGTTGTGTTTACCAAGTTAATGAGACGCATTCCCGTTTGCAACGGTGAAACCATCACTATCATCATAATTCATTCATTTATTCAGATTATTCAGGTGATATAGATTCATATGCAGCATTTCAAACTTTTTCTCAATCCAAGCTTCTATCTACCCTCACACATTTCTATCCTTTTGTTTCTTTAGGTTGCCTTCCTCTTTTTCACATCTCCCCGTCCACATCCCTAGCTGTTATATAATCTCTGTGGCATAACCTCCGATCAGGTATCAAATACTCCTCGTCCTTCTTTCCCTCCATGTGAATCTCCTTCAAAATATCCTCTCGGCACAGCTTTAGCCCTACGATTTTTGTCACATCTCTCTCCTGACTTTTACACTTCAGTTTCGCTGTTTTCCCTTCTCTAATCACTCCTCACTCTATTCTCATCCGTGTGTCATAATATACAAATTCCACCTTCATTCGCTTGCTTCGTTCATTTCTCCATTAAAATTGCACCTTTACACAAACGCATACTCTACCACTCTTACAGCTCCGTAACATTTTCTACTCCTTAGTTAACCTCCTGCCTCCATTACTTGTAAAAACGACTACTTTGATGAACTCACTTTCCTAGCTAATTCTCCCATAACCCTCCTATTCTAGAACTTCCCTGTCTTTTCAGTAACTTCCTTAAAATTCATCTCTCTCTCTCTCTCTCTCTCTCTCTCTCTCTCTCTCTCTCTATATATATATATATATATATATATATATATATATATATATATATATATATATATATATATATATATATAAAAAGAAAGTCGTGTTAGTTACACTATTTATAACTCAAGAACGGCTGTACCGATTTGGCTGAAAGTTGGTGAGCAGGAAGCTTAGGGCCAGGAGACGGACATAGAATACTCTTCATCCCATTCGACAGCGTTCCTGTGTGAGAACGCACGTTTTCGCGTGATTTCGCATGTTAGCGGTCATTGCTGCCTGTTGTAACCCATTGTTGTAACGCCGCACTGATAACAGAAGGCGATAATGATAGCCGCTTTTCGTTCGCCGTTATATCTATATATACTACACCTATTATATACTTACGTTATACCCATATATACTTCACCTATACACCAAAATACAGGAACAGTAATGAATGATTAATCTACTTAATTTTTTTATTTGCATTTTCTAATAAACAATTTAACTTAATAAATTCCAAAATCTGCTTATTTATTGCCTTTAACAGCCGATCCCTATTATTACAGCTTTGTATTTCTCTCTTAAACAAAAATCAATTCCAAAAAAAAACGCTCTGCTACGTAATAGATTTTTTTATTATCTATTTAATATCAGAGCGTATTTTTGAAATTCTTCTTTGTTTGAGAGAAAAACACAAATCTGCAATAGCTTTATTATCACGAGTGCAACAAGGATAGTACAGTTTCTCACAGTGAGTGAGCTACGTAATAGATTTTTTTTATTATCTATTTAATATCAGAGCGTGTTTTTGAAATTCTTCTTTGTTTGAGAGAAAAACACAAATCTGCAATAGCTTTATTATCACGAGTGCAACAAGGATAGTACAGTTTTTCACAGTGAGTGCGACGCGAAAAAAAGATGGAACCGACTGTTAAGGCGGAACAGAGTTCGCCGGGTCAGCTAGTATATCTATATATAATCTCTGTGGCATAACCTCCGATCGAACATCAAATACTCCAAATACTCCTCGTCCTTATATATATATATATATATATATATATATATATATATATATATATATACGCACACACCTTTTGAAGTATATCGTTTTTCCTCCAATGACCTCTCCCTTTCATACGGTATCTACAATCTCGAACAGTTTGCGGTTCCAAATCTGAGAGAAATGCTTTGGATGTTCTGCTCTAGGTACTGAAAGTCAAATTTCACTGGCAGAACACCTTTCTGCCTCATATTCCTCCCAATAAATGTACTAGAAGCGCATTCGTTTGAAAATACATCAGGAAAGTACCAGTTTTAATGCTCTCACTGGAAGTGAAAACGATAAATTACGATTAGAATAAGTCTACTTGTATGGGAACCATTCCTCTCGTATTACCAGCCATCTATTGTTCGTCAAAAACTTTTTTCTCGGTTGTAACCTGAGCTATGAACAAGGTTAAAGATATCGTAATCGCTGTCGTAAGTGCTGAATTGTAGGAATGTTATGCTCTGGGATCCTATTTTTAAATAATCTCATATAGCACGCAGAAGCAATATTGAGGTTCATTTTATGATCAGTTATTCAGATCTCAAATAATCAGTAAGGAGCAGACATTTGTGAAGTCTCCGTCGTAGTAGGGAGGAAACTGTCGTACCTAGGGACTTAGGGACAAGCATGTTTTCGAGGAGTCTGTAAGAAAAATTTCGGATTGATATTTTTCCTTCGCAGCTTTTGCCATTTGTGTTTATTCAAGTGAACTGTTTTTTAGTTCTGTTTCCGTGATTTTATGATACTTCAACGCATTTGACGAGTGACACGTTTAAAAAGTAATTCTGCATATCTCTTTAATCAATTTTGTAATAACTACTATTACTTTACGAAAATTGAAGTAGATCTTCACTTACTAGCATAATGGGTAGTGAATTGATGGTGTGTACTCTTTTTCCTACAGATAACCTACGATGAACAGTAGCCGTGTTCTTTCATGATTGCAGATTGTTGTACCTAGGGACAGAGACTGTTGATGCACCTAGGGACGTCCTTGTAAGTGTAGTATTAAATTGAATTCAATTGGTTTCAGGATGTAATCTGGCCATGTCACGCAGCAAAGGAAGCAACAAAAGGCCTCAACTACCAGTAGAAAGAAAATGAGTAGTACAGAATTTTCTGTTTTTAAATATCGTATGTCAATTCGTTGTTCAGCAATTGTTCAATTACAGAAAAGGACGAATTTGAAAACGTCAATTGCACTTGCAATGATTCACTTATTCAAAATTGATGAATTTTTGAATTGATGAAAGTATTGCAACAAATGAAGTTGACATGGATGACATTAAAGTTAAGCTCCCTGGTCATCTGTGTTCGATTGTTCTCAAAGGCAGCAAATATTTATTGTTTTTCCTCTTTCCTTTACAAGTTATAATATAGGTTAAAGTCCTTTCTGTAAAAAAATTCTGAAATTGACATAGAGGACAGAACATAAGCTCAAGAACCAGCCTGTGTTTGGTTGTAATTAAGGGCAGCAATTTTTTTCTTTACACTCTATTTATTACAATCTATGTTAGAGATCTTTTACTCAATAAATTTTATTGTGATAATTATTCAGTTGTGGTTTTTTCACATTCAGTACGATGAACCTAGGGACCCAATGTACACAAACAAATTATCTCAAAAAGAACCTTGTAGAATATTATTATTATTATTATTATTATTATTATTATTATTGTTATTATTATACATAAACATGCTGAGATGTGTAGCATCCTAAAAAGAAGAACGTCAACAATGTCGTATCCAACAGAACAGAAAAACGTTCTAACATAAAAAGTGTCCCTAGGCACGACCGTTTCCCCTAATGTTAAAAATCGTCATAGCTGTCGCGATAAATACTACTAAATTTGACAAAGCTTCCTAAATATTCTAAGACGTGTTGAGGTCAATAGAAGAAACACATGCATAAAAAGAAAATATAGAAAATATTTTCAGATGTATTGAAAAAATTATATAGTATAAGTCAGTAGAAAGAAATAAGAATGTTAATGAAAATATATATTACATATTTTGTGTATAAATATATATTAATGTAATAGAAAGTTACATAGTATAAGTCAGTAGACAGAAATAAGAATGTTAATGAAAATATATATATCATATATTTTGTGTATAAATTGTGACATACCAATATGTGAGCCCTTGTATTGCGTCACATTTATTGTAAACAGGGTGAATTGTAAGGATAGACATTTGTAAATATGGCGGCATAGCAACGGTAGACGAGTTGTCGTCAAGGTCAACAAACTTCATTGCTTTGAACCACGGGGCGCGGCTCGTTGACAAAGTAAACTGTTTGGGGATTGGCCGAGAAAACAATGACAGTCTGGGGCGCGGCTAGTTGAATTTGTAAGTAATTGAGGGATTGGCTAGGCATGGAATTTTTTCTAACAAGAAACAGTAGAAAGATGGACGGAGTTTTGAAGGGCTGAAAGAGGGGAATATGGATTCATTCCGACTTATGCCGTGGTGCTGTGCGGATCGTGTGTAGACAATTGATGTTGGGAGTTTGGGAATTGTGAACATCTACTTTGGAGCGTATAGTTGTCGGACTTAGAATATTGATGTAATGTGCGGAAATTGGAACTTGGAAATATTTCGAGTGCAGCAGCTAGAATTGTGAACTTAGGTGAATTTGTCGGCAACAGGACTGGGAGTATTTGATGCAGATAATAGTTTGCTGAACTTTAATATTTTAAGTATACGCGTAGAAAGAACTGGGAACTTTTAAAAGGAAAATTAATTAAGTCTTATAAACTTATGAGGCGGTGAGGATCAGTGACTTGAGTACACTTGTGCTAGAACGGAAGAAAAGAAGATGGTATTTGGACCTGGAGCCATCGACACCGGGAAAGATTGAAAATGGTTCTACGCGGCGACATCGGTCCATACAGCGCGCGAAGACGGGTACTGCAATATAAGGTTTGAGACTGGTCATGACCGAAAGTTTCGTATTGTTACCAATGAAAATTGAATAAACTTACAAGTTTCTGTGAATAGAAAAGATGATTTTCATTTAGCCAATTCCAGCAAATGAGTAGCTAGAAATGTATATTTGCATTTCAAATTCCTCGGCCACTCTGTACAGATGGCAGATCGAATAATCGGCTATTAGTAAGCAATAGCGATTATTTCTTATAAGACCCATCGACCCAGTTAGCCCGATATTAATTTAATGGAAATAGCAGTTGAAGAGTAATTTTAATAATAGAATTAACGTAATATTTTCCTGGCGCCCATATTCTTATATAAATTTGGAACGGGTTATGTTGAATTTATATTTAATAACGTTAAAAGGGCAGAGGAAATATTAAATTTAAAAATAAAATCAGTTTGTTTCAAAATGTGTACACAAAAACAGAGGAACTAGATTAAATTAGTAACTGTTCAAAAGTTTGCTACATCAGGTAATATTTGAAACGTGTTTGTTAGTGCAAGAGAAAGAATTTCTAAAAGAAGAAAGCTAACGGGGCCTAAGGGGGTGGAAGCGAAAACAAGAGACTCTCGCAAGTAAGTCTCTCTGAGCCTCTCCATCTCAACTCCTCTCTCACTTTCACGTGGTAGGCCCTGTTACGTCGAGTAACTCATTCCAAGGTTGTGGTACCCAATCCCTTCGTTGGGATGGGTCGACAAACAAACGAGAGATGGGGGTTCTAGTAAATTGGCTAAATTTACTAGAATTTTGTGTAGCGACCATGCTGGTACGATCCAGCCAGCTACAGCCCATGCCTGGGGTAACAAAGGCAAAGACCCTAACGGCAGAAATGGCGGATGGGGCAACCCTAGCTATTGGAGGAAAGTACATAGCTAGGTAGGATGCCAGACCTAAAGATAGCAGCCTTATCGCATTCCACGAGTCGTGATAATGTTTCTGGAATTAATTTATATACTCGCTTGTTCGATGGAAAGATGCCGGACTCAAATTTTGATAACGACATGGCTAAGAAGAAAGGTAAACGAAATGGGATTACTGATAATTTAAATATAATGACTTGGAATGTTCGAGGACTGCATACAAAACAAGAGGAAATAATAGAAGTTATGATCAGAAAGAAAATTAATATTGCTGTACTACCTGAGACAAAAAAGAAACTTCGTGGAACCTCAGATGGTAGAGATATGGTTATGTTGTGGACTGGGGTCTCTCAGACAAGGCACGCTAGTAGTGGTGTAGCTATTCTAATATATAAAAAATGGAAAGGATTTGTCAGGAGCTATAGATTCATCAATGATAGAATAATACTGTTGCGTTTAAAAGTGCCATGTGCTTATATAACAATAACTGGAACATATGCTCCGGAAGAAGGAAGAAATGAAGATAGTGAAGCATACTATAGAGATATGCAAAATGTGATGAACACAATAAATAAAAATGATTATGTCATAGTTGCAGGAGATCTTAATGCAAGAGGTGTCTCACAACCTGTGTTATGTTGTGGGAACCTTTAGTGAAAGAACTATAATGTTGTTCTACCATTATTGTTAACTACCATTATTGTTCACTGGAACAATAATGGTAGAAGGTTAATTGATTTCTGTGTTTACAATGAGCTAAATATAACGAACACATTCTTTCGGAAGAAAGATATTAATAAATTTACCTGGGAAGCAAGAGGAACACGTAGCCTCATTGATTATATTATTGTGAATAATAAAAAAATCTGGATAAAGATGTACATGTGTTTAGAGGCGAAGATATGAAATCTGACCATTTTATGGTACGAGTAACAGTGACTATTATGGCTCCATGGAAAAAACGAGTAGAAAAGGAAATATTCAGGAGAAACGATAAACATATAAAGTAAACTTATTAAAAGATGAGAGTTATTAAAAGATGAAAGTCCATCGTTACCCGAGGCCATCTCGTCGGCGCTTTTAACTGCTCACCAGTGCGTTCCTATTCCAAACTGCAACGACTTAAATTTAAACATGGTTCAAAATCCTAATTACAATACCGACGCAATCACATCTCCAGAAGCAAAAATTCAAGCCTTGGAACATGAAATACTATTTCTAAGACAACAGTCGCAGGAACTTCAACGGCTACTTCAGCAAAATACTTCTCACAATCCAATGGACGTCCCAAGTGAGTCACAAAATCCTACTCAAATTAGTGCATCTCATCTAAGTGAAAGTTCTCATCAAAGTGATTATAATAGTTCAAAACGTAAACGAGGTATGAGCAGTGAAGAAAGTGCCAGTTCGCAAGATTTACCTCCCGTATATAATATTCCCACTGATAACCCGTTTCAAGTACTCCATGAAGTTACAGATGAATCTGATAGTACTATTCCGAATTTAGAACCAGCAAAAATACCCCCAATAAATATTAGTAAAACTTCAGGTACCCTAAGAAATTTCAATTCATTTATCTTAGAAATTAAGCAAATAGTAAATAATGAGTTTAGTACTAAAATTAAAAACGACTATGTTTCTATATTTTTCCAAACAATAGAAGACTACAGAAAATACAGAAAACATTGTGACCAAAATAACATTCATTATTTTACTTATAGGGATCCAACAAAAAGAGTACTTTCAGCTATTATTTACGACATACCAACTTCGTATACTAACGAAGAAATTAAGTTAGAATTAGGTCAAACATTCTCAGTAAATACTGTTTACAGACTCTTTGGGAAAAAAAGAGAAGCCTTAGAAATGTGTGCAGTGGAACTCGTAGACAGTGATCAAAGTAGGGAGATAATCAAATTAAGAAAATTATTCAATAGTGTTGTAAAAGTCAAATTTCATAATAATAATAATAATAATAATAATAATAATAATAATAATAATAATAATAATAATAATAATAATAATAATAATAATAATAATAATAATAATAATAATAATTAAAATAATAATAATAATGATATCAAGAGTGATATAATACTGTAATGTAATAAAATATACGAAATGCAAACATTGTACAGAAAATGGGAAGATAGTCACATGAATTTACTATGTAGTTTCTTGCAAACTAAGAAAGATTGTTTATTTAGACATAGTCCTTTAATAATGTGACAAAAACAATAAAAAATTATGATGATAAATTTGCTTTATAATCCAGATCCCTTTTACACTGTAATTTTAGATGATATTTTAAAGTTAAATTAATGTAAAAATGAACAAATGATTATAACGTTATGTTTAAACAACATAATTTTATCCATATCTCATGCCATTATATGTAATAACTGAATTCTACACCGATTGCATTGGGAAGAAATCGTTCTTTGTATGTACGAGTATTTACATAATTACTTGCGCAGCTCATGCAGTGCGCCGAAAAGGATTTAGAAATAATTCACCCAGCTTTTTCATTTATTTTTTATTTTATTTATTCATTTATTTTAGGTCAAAAAACAGTTGAAACTGCGTATGACGTGCTATGGGGAGAAGTGAATTCTGTGCACATTTTCAAAATGCTGCGATCCCTACATTAAGTCATATACTACATGAATTTTGAAAATAAAAAAACACTCTCATGTAATAAAATATATTTTCAAGGAAAAATAAGCAATAAATTTTGGGCTCTTATTCATGAGGTCCTTCGTCAAGGAATAATACTTCCTGCCGCCACAACATGGAAGCATTAATTTGAAGAACTATATTTCCCAATGAATTCTAGAAGACGTGCATAGATGATGAAGTTACATTTATGTCCAGAAGCAAAACAAGGGGCCATCTCAATATTTGCTCATGTATCAGGGAAACTGGACGACGAAACCTGATCGAGAGGGGGGTCATTGACCCGGAGGCTGCAGAACAATACTTGTGACAGATTGTTTATACACATTTATACAGTCCAAATGGTAAATATTGCATTATGTATCATTGTTAAAATTAATGTTACTTTTCTTGTGATGCTCAATATAGTCTCTAATTGTATAGAAACAGTTATGCAGCAGAAATGGTTTCACTTTGGATTTAAACTTTTCTATTGAATATAATCGTTTAATGTCATCTGGCAAAGTGTTGTAAAATAATGTACTTGCATTATATGTGAATTTTTTGTAATGAGCTGTTGATACTGTCACCTGATGAATATGATTTCTACGTCGAGTGTTATTGTAATAGACATCGGCATTTTCTGAAAATATTTTCTCGCCCTTAAGCAAGTCGTTTTTGATAAAAACCACTGAATCGTAAATCAACAGACTCCCAATGCTTGCAACAGAGCAATGGAAACACAAATTGATGTAAGTAGTGTTGTCATAAACAATTTCTCTGGCAAGTTTATTAACGCCGAGACGGACGATTTGCCGACATTAGAGTTTTCGGAATCAAGGATCCACAAAAATAATCTGGCTAAACCACGTGTTAAAGTTTTTTCTAAACTTAGCAACATGATTTATGCACTTTTTCGTTACGGGTCCCTGTAATAAGAGCTTTCACCCGAAAATTCGCCGGTTATTTTCGCAGCATTAAATTTCTCTTTACTCCGTGGTGAGAAAGTAAAAATATATATATTTCCATTTCAAAAACCAAATTAACTCAATGTCTCGTAAAATGCATGTGGTAAAATAGAAATGAATATATGTATCAATTAGCCCTATGGGGCCTAAGGGGTTGGAAGCGAAAATAAGAGACTCTGGCAAGTAAGTCTCTCTGAGCCTCTCCATCTCAACTCCTCTCTCACCTTCACGTGGTAGGCCCTGTTACGTCGACTAGCCCATTCCAAGGTTGCAGTACCCAATCCCTTCGGCGGGATGCATAACAAACGAGAGATGGGGGTTCTAGTAAATTTGCTAAATTGGCTAGAATGGTGTGTAGCGATCATACTGGTACAATCCAGCCAGCTACAGTTATAGGCTCAAGCCTGGGGTAACAAAGACAAAGACCCTAACGGCAGAAATGGCAGATGGGGCAACCCTAGCTATTGGGGGAAAGAACATAGCTAGGTAGGATGCCTGATCTAAAGATAGCAGCTCTATCAGGCATCGCATTCCACGAGACCCTGGTAACGTTTCTGGAATTAATTTATATACTCGCTTGTTCGATGGAAAGATGCCGGACTCAAATATTGATAACGACATGGCTAAGAAGAAAGGTAAAAGAAATGGGATTACTGATAATTTAAATATGATGACTTGGAATATTCGAAGACTGCATACAAAAGAAGAGGAAAAAATAGAATTTATGATCAGAAAGAAAATTAGTATTGCGGTACTACCTGAGACAAAAAAGAAACTTCGTGGAAAATCAGATGTTAGAGATATGGTTATGTTGTGGACTGGGGTCTCTCGGACAAGGTACGCTAGTAGTGGTGTAGCTATTCTAATAGATAAAAATGGAAAGGATTTATCAGGAGCTATAGATTTATCAATGATAGAATAATACTGTTGCATTTAACGCGTTGTTATTTAACAATAATTGGAACATATGCTCCGGAAGAAGGAAGAAATGAAGATAGTGAAGCAGACTATAGAGATATGCAAAATGTGATAAACACAATAAATAGAATGAGTAGTTGCAGGAGATCTTAATGCAAGAAGCTCACAACCTGTGTGTGTTGTTGTAGGAACCTTTGGTGAAACAACAGTGAACAAATGGCTGCCTCGTGGCTCAAGAGCAAAGTCGCCCACCTTTCACCAAGGAGGTCCGGGTTCGATTTCCGGACAATCTCGTGTGAAATTTTTTTCAACAAAACGAGTTTAGCTGCTTCACAAGGGCTAGTCCAACCCCTATGAAGTGTCCTAAACACTACCCCTATCCTATTTCCTTCCCAATTCTGGCCGCTGGGTAGTGACGGAGGAGCGTGTACGCTGAGTTGCTACCTGGCGGTCCTCTTGACGACTAACGGACTACGTAATGGAGGATTACTCCCAAAAACATTGACTATAAAAGTATAAGTAGCAGGATTACTCCTAAGCGCTCAACGCCCAATGGCGGTTATGAGACGCGTTGCGTCATGACAAAGGCGCAACAAATTTTAAAAAAAATATTGGACGAAAGTTAAATGATTTCTGTGTTTACAATGAGCTAAAAATTACGAACACATCCTTTCGAAAGAAAGATATTAAGAAATTTACCGGGGCAGCAAGAGGTACACGTAGCCTCATTGATTATATTATTGTAAATAAGAACACAAAAATTCTGGTTAAAGATGTACATGTGTTTAGAGGAGAATATATCAATTCTGGCCATTTTACGAGCAACAGTGACTATCATGGCTCCGTGGAAAAAAGCGAGTAGAAAAGGAAATATTCAGGAGAAACGATTAACATATAAAGTAAACGTAATAAAAGATGAGAGTATATCACGCTTATATAAAAATCGCACTAACCATCATTTGCCAATGAATTTACCAAGCATTAAGACAGAAGAAGAATTGGTAAATATAAAAAAAATCCGTGGGGTTGGCAGCGGAAGAAGCTCTTGGCTATAGGTATATAAACTACAGAAGAAGAGGCATCAAAATCTGGACAGAGGATCTTGAAGCTGTAAAAGAAAAGAATAATGGCTACAAGAAAATGCTCCACACTCCCTCAGAAGAAAACAAATTTCATTAAAAAGAAAATGTGCGAAAGCAAAGAAAAATATTAGAGAGCAAAGAAAAGAAAGCTTATCGGCAAAGCTGGGAATATTACATAAGTTGTATTAAAGATGATGCACATGGACGACAAGAATATGCATACAAGATATTGAAACATCTTAATAAAGAAGAGAAAGACACAGCACAAATGTTATCAAAGAACAAGATTGGTTGCAATACTATAAAGAACTATGGTGTGATATAGAGGACACCGATATATACCGAGGATACCGAAATATCCTAGAAAATTAGTACCAGAAACTATAGATTAGGATGTAGTATGAAAGAGTTAGAATGTGCCTTGAAAATGATTAATAATAGAAAAGCTGCAAGAATAGACAATATGAATATTGAATTATTGAAATGTGGATGCCCTGCTTTGATATCGAGACTGTTATACTTCATTAATCTATGGGGAACTATTGTCAAATACCAGAAGAGAAGAAGGTAGCTATTGTAAAACCCATTTATAAAAGATGTGATAGATTAGTCTGTGGAAATTATAAGCTTGCTAACTACAGGTTATAAAGAATATGCTAGAATACTCTCTGAAAGACAAAAACCAATAGCTGACACCATCATCAGTGAATCACAAAACGAATTTAGATCTTCAGAGGACGATCTTCAGATAGCGTATTTACACTCAAAATACTAATAGAAAGAAGAACAGAGTCCAATCTTGAAACACGCATAGCCTTTATTGACTATGTTTGACAAAGACGACCACTGCCGTGGAAAATTTTAATAAAGAACCTTAGGGGATACCTTACCATATCATCCAAGTAATTAAATGCCTGTATGCTAGTACAAGAATATGTATCGACACTGGATTCAAAATCGGCAAAACATTTCTGAATGAACCTTGGAGTACGTCAGGGTTGTAGCTTATCAGCAACTCTGTTTAATCTATACATAGATGAAATTCTGAATGAATGGAACTGTTATGCCTCTCGTGGTATTGAGATTGAAGAAAACTGTTTTATAAATACAATCTTATATGTAAACGATCAAGTTTTGATTGCTGAAACCGAAGATGAACTTTAGCTCAATATCTACAAGCTCAGCAAAATAGCTGGATATTATAACTGTGAAATATTCACATCAAATATCCAAATTATGGCATTTTGTGGGATGGAACCAGTGAGATTTAAGATAGTGGTAGAAAACCAGATTCTGAATCAAGTAACCAACTTTATCTAGGGAACGATATATCCTACAACTACGACAGAGACATAGATAAGAAACTCTCGCAGTTCCAGATAATGTGTGGAACCATGAGAAGAACCCTTGGCAAGAACACCCAAAAAGACACACAGTGCAAATTCTATAAGACAATGGCAATACCAACCCTGCTATATGGTAGCGAATGCAGGGTTTTGAACTAAAGAGAAATGAACAGAATACAGGCTTCAAAGATGAAGTTTCTGAGGGCAGTAAAAGGTTGTACGAAAATTGATAACGAAAGAAACGAAAATATCCGAAAAGAGGTAAAAGTAACAGTCCTCGATCAAATCGAAAAGTATAAAAGAAGTTGGACCCAACATCTAAATAGAATGGAAGTGCAACGACTTCCTCAAAAGACATGGAAATATCGACCTCTTGGAAAACTAGATCCCGGGAGGCCAAGAAAACGGTAGACCATTGAACCGGAACAGGCCGTTTGGCCTAGACCTTGAAGATAATGAATTAGCCCCATTCCCTCATGCACTTCGTGAAAACTGCATTGCAATAGCTTCAACTGTTCAAAAATTGCTGCAGGTGATAAAGTTACGTGACTCTCTCTTTATTGCAAAATTCATTATGTCAAAACGATGCCTCATAGAAGAATAGAATCAACGTAATTTTTTCTCAAGGGGGATTTGAATTAAGACAGTGCCGGGCAAGTGTTTGCCGGCTCGGGCAATCGGGTGTCTGACCTTCCCCCCGAGCACGGCCGCTCGAGGTCGCCTCCGCGGTGGACAAGAGAGGTAGCTAAAGAGCGGAAAGGACTCTGCCAGCTTTATAAGAAAACGATAAGACACAAGCAGCAAGATTGTGATTTAATTCACAATTGATTCGTCGCACGGTTGCACGTCACCCACATCTCACCTCCTCGTTCCCCGTCTCGCGTCACGATCCATCTGCTTCAAAAATGACCTCGCCGCAAGTAGATTCGAACCCGCGCGAAGGTTCTTGTGGGACTAGTACAGCCGCCCGTGTTATAACTAAAGGTAAGTATCACCTCAATTTATTTACACGGTCGCCAGTTGCCAAATAAAAATGCAACAAACAAATTCATATACTTCTTTTAAATATCATTCACCTAATCCTAGAACCAAAATCACATGAAAAAAACTAATAGATTGGAGCGGGTCTAACATAAAAGCCCTAGGCTTGGATTTCGTGGAGAGTACATGCAACCTTCTAGTTCAGAAAGTGCAATCACGAACGGGAGCATTCTGGAATTCTTTTTCCTGGTTCAATCTAAATTGAAGATATACACAATCCGGTCAATATCACCTTACAACTCAATATTTATTCAAAAAATATTACAAATTTCAATTGATGGCTCTCGCCTCACTTATACAATGAATAGTTTCACCTGTTCATGAGGGAAACAATACAGAATTATATATAAATTATTAAGAATGTCAGGCAAAACATACCGTGCCTCTTTACAAAAACATAAATAAAAATACCCTTGTTAATTTAACACAGAATTACTTTGTTGCGTATGGGTTCTGTCCAAATCTCCACTTTAGGAGCATAGAATGCAACAAGTTCATACAAATATGAAAAAGAACTCACTTGAATTTCTTTCTTTAAATAAACATGAATACGTCGGAACAACTAATTTGGCTCTCTTGTGCTTTTACAACATTTCATATAACATAAGCAGCATGATCGTGGATTCTTTTCACAGATATACGTCTTATAAACTGGTTGCCTCCATGTGGCACCTATTCCCCATTACACTTGCAGCAGTGCTTCAAAAAGCTGTTAGCGGCCGAACTCACGGTCTTAATATGGCGTTGCCCGAGCGACAGACTTGGGCCGCTCACGGAGCCAAATGACGGGCTCCAAGCAAAGGACCCAACCGTCCCGTCTTCGAAAGTTCCTTCACTAGGGCCAAAGAAACTGCAACATTAGAATACACATTAAACAAATGCGCAGAACCGACCACACTCGGATGCATTCCACGTTGTGCAAGGCTACGTATCAAAACATCATCACGAGCCTGCAACCAAGTACCCATGCGCATTCAGCGATTGAATTGGGATTTCATACATTAACAAATTAATAAACACTGCTGCAAATAAGGTTCACCAGTATATCACATAAGCATTCTTAAAACTATACATTTCAACACATAAAGGATCCAAGATCATGCCTTTTTACCCTAATGTGGCTCTTAGCCACCATCATTGCCCATTACGGGCTATCAACACAAGAGAACCATCTGTATAAAACATTTAAAACAATTCTAACGACACTGGGCCGGGCTCACTCTGAATTTCAAATGTTAATTTAATAGAACATCCTAACAATAAAACAAGTTAACAATGAGAGACAATTTCTCTGGGGCGCGCAGGTCCTTTTATAAGCTTAGTTGGCACATATCACGCCGCGGCGCACTACTTCGCCTCAGTCTAGCGTGACGAGATATAATATACAATCATTAGCACACCTGGTGGAAACGGGTGCAACTATGCAGCAAATCTGCTCTTTGGGCACAGAATCGACTATAGACTGACTGCTCCTCAGGGTAGGACCGGAGTATAAGCGTGTAATCAATGGTGGCTCGATCTAGAAGCTAATGAAAGAAGTAGACCTATGTTCATGATAACACAAAATATCATTTTTTGTGATATGCAAGCTTATACAGCGTTATCAAGAGCTGGAAATCAGTCTATATCACCCACATATCTAATTTAATGTTATGACACAAAAATCAATGGCAAAGAGTTGTATTTAATGAAATAAATAAAAAGGTGTTTTAGAATAATTGATTTCTATGTCATAAATTAATTACCTGTACTCCAAACCATAAATGTTTACCAAAGTGAAAAGTTTATTACAAACATTAGTTTATATGAAACCTTCTCATAGCCATGGGATCACATTATCTGTACATAAAGTACCTTTTTAAGGTGCAGAAAATGTTAAAATGCACCAACCAGTGATATCTTAACTTAATTTTTACATAAATACCACTTAAAGTTAGGAAGTAAAGCTAATTGGCCTTCTATGGATGATGGCGATGGCTTCTCAGATGGCACAGCACGTACTTTTTCTTATTACAGAAGGTAGTTCATGTGTGAAACATGACAACCCGCACGCTGACTCTGAGCCACCGCGACACGGTCATGGGTGTGTCGCTCGTAGAGGGTACTCTTGTTACGCGCCCGCCCGCCAGCCCGCCCGCCAGCCAGCCCGCCCCGCGCCCTGCGCGCCGTGCTCGTTCCCCTCCTCGCACCCTGCGTGCGCCACCGTCGCGCTGCCTCCATTCCCTCCACGCTCGCATGTAGCGCCACCGTCGCAGCGCTCCTCGGTTCCAGCGCGCGCTACCGTCGCGCCGCCTCCTTCCCCTCCACAATCACAGGTCCCTCCACTGTCGCGCAGCTCCTCGCTCCCAGCGCGCACCTACACATCCACGCGCCAGCCTCCTCACCCGCCTGCCGCCGTGGCACAGGGGTAGTGTGCGGGCCTCGGCAACACCACCACGTTGGTTTGCGCCCCGGCGGAGCAGGCTTTTGAACACTGCCTTTCCTCCGACGCACGTCCACGTGACCTGCTGCCCTCGTGAAGTCACTGTGACGCCATCCTCACGTCACTGTGACGTCCCCAACTCACATGCGTGTAAGCTCTTTCTGGAGCATCCTCAAGTCACGGCGCCGTCTGCGTGTGCTCGACATCAACGTGACGTCCCCTCATTCTGACGACATGGTGACGTCCGCTCATCGTGATGCCATGGTGATGTCATTTTGACGTCAGCGGTCGTGACGCCACGGTGACGTGGTGATCGTGACGTCATCGAGCTCGTGAAGTCACGCATGTTCCAGAATGGGCGAACTCCTCCTACTCCCGATAACGGATTTTAGATCTACAACGGTTACTGATGCACTAATCGAATTATTTCGTACAATAGGATTCCGCAAAGAGATGCAAACGGATCAAGACACTTGCATTACTATTGACAGCGGAATTTGCACAGAAATTTGGAATTCGACTAGTAAGGAGTTCGCCGTACCACCCACAATCCAATGAACGTGTACATCGAGCAGGACAGGTTGGGTCTGATAGCGAGCACGGAATGGACAAAGCAGCTTCCGGCATTCTTATTTGGGTCACGGACTACTGTGCATGAAATCTTAGGATTCACTTCCGCTGAGCTTGTATATGGCAGAAACTTACATACTCCAATCACTTTATTGTTCGAGTTCATTGCGGGAACTGAGGAGGAACAGAACTCCGTGGACAAATACATATTTAACTTAGTGAACCTCAGATCGCACGAGCTTGTTCATCAAAAAATTAGTTGAGCAAGAAAGGAAAGGTGTGGTATGACCGCAAGGCAGTGCACTGCACTTTCGCTGTAGGAGATCGCGAAAACAATAAATTTCGGTAATGTGGGTCGGGACCGGCGAAGTTCTAGACAAAATCTCAGAAACTAATTATGTCGTTTTATTACCTGGGAAAAAAGAGGGTCGTGTATACCATGTAAAAATGTTAAAAATACCTTCAGAGACCGGAATTCATAAGTTACGTGCAGTGGCGGTTCGTGGGTATTTGCACGTTCGCATGTGCTCACCCAAATTAATTCCGTGCAATTTCTCTTAAACATCTGTTAACAAGAGGGGTTACAAGTCCTCTGAGAGGGTTCCAGAAACTTGGTATTTCAAAACACGCGATGTTCGGAAGCTGCGATTGTCATTCCGCTCCCCAATTCCCTTTGTGAAAGCCAGCTGCAGCACACTCGCCAAATACGAAAGACGAAAACGCGTCGTAGGCTTCCGCGGGGCTGAAAGGGACAGAGGGGGAGGACCACGGTGGCTTATGGAAGGATGGAGCACACCGGCGGCGATGGGAGATTTACTGCACCAGCGCAATGGCGATCTCAGCGAGTGGTTTGACATGTCTCGAAGATAGCACTCCGCTAGCACAAGTTCGTAATAGTAGTAAGTGTGACATTGAACGAAGGAAGTGTGAGATATCTCTCCACTTAAAAGAACTCTCATCCCCTCCAAAATAGCAGTTCCTCGCTAGCAAGCGAAGCTCGAACGTATTGCTGTTGCATTCATAAGAATGTTAATTGAATTATTGAATTGAATTACATGTACATTCTCTTGTGTTTTAAAGTGACTTTCAATTACAAATCCATTCTGAAATATTGAAAACGCAAATGCATTTTGTAAACGTATATAGTAGGCTCCTTTTCAATGCGTTTTGAAATATCGAACTTAAAGTGTTCGTTATTGTGTCAAATGTGTTTGTGCAACTAGCAATGAATAGCGTCGAAAACATTAAACGCAAGAAATCAATGACTTTAATAAAAGTCACAGAAAAATTGGCTGAAAAGAAACAGCGACGAATGGACTTCGTGTTTCGCCAGACAGCGTATATGGCAAATTATTCAGATTGTTTTGAGTATTGTGTACTTCTTGTACTTCTAGCCTTAATTTTGTACAGTGAATTTATGGAAAATACCATAGCAAAAGTGCGAGTAAAAAAGTTTTGAATAAATGTGTGCAATAGAACTCATGACATCCCTGGAAAAACTGTTCTGGAACGAGCTGAATCGACACGCGTGCTGACACAACACTAATAGTAAACGTTTCGGAGGGATCCTTGCCGAACAAAGTCAAAGCATGCATGTGTTGTGAAAAGAAATGCGGGCAACACTCACTGCTGATGGAGGGTTCCGTTTAGCATGCTTTCAGACTTCATAAGGTGGGGTGTGTTTTATTGTCATTATTTATGTTAATGAATGTATAATGTGTGTGTGTAATTGTGTGAGAGAGAGAGAGAGTGAGAGAGTAAGAATAGTAGGGAAGGACAGAGAAACGTTGCACAACCTCATGGCATGACCACGAGCCGCCGCTGGTTACGTGGCAACACAGGCAACAGAGTTCGAAATGGACGGAGATGAATTGGATAAAAACGCCGTGAAATGAGAGAATAGTGATTTTGGGATCGAAGCGATGTTCGAGGGAACAGACGTTGAACCTGAGTTTCAAAAATGGCTGGAAGAGATTGTCTTCAAATAAAGAGAGATATTCTCGGACAAGTCTGGTCTGACTAACATGGCAACAATGGATATCGCAATCTTGGACGAATCCAAACCTGTCAGAAGTGTACCCTATCGTATGTCGCCAAGAGAGTTGGAAATTCTGAATGAAGAAATCACTAACATGTTACGATATAAAATCATCAAAAAGGTGATTCGGATGATATTTCGCCAATTATTTTAGTGGAAAAACCGGGAAGGAAACTGCGGCCGTTCATTGATTATAGGCGACTGAATCAATGTAAATATTTATGACAAGAGAAATATATTAAAAAACAACAAAATAATACATTACAGGTGCATATATGTCGTGTTATAAAGTCCATTTAGCATTATCCGTAAAAAAAACTTAAAGGAAAAAATCTGGAGCCCTTTTCGAGAAAATTGCATTTGATGATTTCTGAAACTGCGTGTTAGTATATATATATATATATATATATATATATATATATATATATATATATATATATATTCTAACACGCCCACCTACTACCTTCCAGCCGGTGGCGATAGAGCGTGAAAGAATGAATGCTCGTGAAGCGAGCTTTGAATTCTCAGGAAGCAGGATCTTTCGGGTATGAGAAAGGTCTGAACCCTTGACACAATGAATTAGGTAAAATTCTGGTAAAATGAGCATATATTCAGTGAGTAAACAAATTACACATTGGTACAAATATACAATAAAGTATGCACTTTGCGTAGATGGTCACTGCAAAGAAAACAGAAACAACAAAAAGAAAGGAACACAACCACAAAAAAATGTATAGGCGTCACCTCGACTGCCTGAATACTTCGATAAGTACTATTTACAATTCTTGTGCTTCTACCTCTTTCTGAATTATTTCGTATACCTCATTTAACTTTTGTTATTCTTAAGTTTTCTCCGTGCACGGCCCTTTAAGTGATTCTCTACAATTATTCTATCATAGACTGTTCACAGGTGTCAGCCTTAAGCTGCACATTTATTACAATGCTGTGAACTCAAACACCAGAATAAACGTGACACACACGTTACTTAAATCGTACCCTTTACAAATTATAGCAACTAATTATCCCTGATATAATACAATAAAAGCGTGACTTTCAAACAAGATCACTTTTACACTACATGAAATATCATATTCACTCTAGAAAAGTTGTACAAGGTATGGCAGTCAAACGAATTTAACAGTGCGTAAGCGAATGAAATCTAAACTGCCGCTCACACGTTCGGAATATTTCTCCCAGTAATAATTTGGAACTTTCACCTATTTTAGGACGCTTCGCCTGGTATTTAAAGCTACACAATTTCCCAACAAATTGCCACATAGAAGTTGCTCGTTCTTTACCTCGACATCGCCTTCCCGCTTGCCATCAGTTAACCTTGGGGTTTCGGTCGCTCGCCCTCCTCGCCGCGTCGCCTGACTGGTTTGATGTCCCACGGTTACACCACTTCTTTCGATTTCAGGATTCCGCTACTCGTCCAAATTCCAGACCTTTCTCTCAATCTCTCCGGATTGCACCAGCCACGTAATTGGTCCAAGTCCTTCTCGCCTACGCTTGAGTCTTCACTGGAGTCGTCCTTCTGCGTGCCGCGCACCCTTCGTTCGCGCTTCCAGCTTCGAATAACTAACGTTATTGAATTGAATGCTTCTAGCACTCGGCCGACATACCACACTTTGAGCGTGCGTGGTCTTGGCGTACGAAATTAAATGCTGGATTTCGTTCCGAGTCCTTCTGCGCGAATTTATTTCAATTATGAAACTTTCGGATTTAAGCAATCACATCGCTTGCTTTCTCGCGTAATGTTAGTGCTACCACTGTTGATGCACTTCATTTCTGAATTCTATCACTTATTACCGCGTTTCTCAAATCAGCTTTAACTAAGCAAGTAAAATATACTCCTGCACTAACCAATTACTATCGCCGAAGAATTAGGTTGAATCGTCGCCGCTGTCGAAATTGTAAGAGAACTCGCCGCTGTCGAAATTGAAAGAGTCGTCGCCGCTGTCGAAATTGAAAGAGAACTCTCCCAAAGCGCGGTATTTATGTGACTCCGGCTGGGGAAATTTCTGGAGGGGTGAATTTTCTCCTCCTTCGCGCCCTCTCAAGAAAAACATGATCCGTAACTACGGACATCGGAGTGCGAGAACCTGCGGGTAGATGTCGCTGTCTCGGACCATCGCTCTGCCGCGTACCCAATTTCTCTGTGTTCTGGTCTTTTCTCGTGGCTTATGGTGGCGTTACGGGGTTGTATAATCCCGTGACGTCACATTATGTATGTATGTATATATATATATATATATATATATATATATATATATATATATATATATATATATGTGTGTGTGTGTGTGTGTGTGTGTGTGTGTGTGTGTACCGGGAGCGGCAGCTCAGTGCATCAACTGATGTCACTGCAGCGCCTCTGACCGGGAGGTCCTTGGTTCGAGTCCTGACGGCGGCAGGATTTTCGACACTAGCTTTCTAGCTAGGTCGAATTCAGTCGCTGTCTGGAGGAGAATTCTAGCGGCCGGCTGCTCTGATCAGTAGTTTTCCGTGGTTTCTCCGATCAACACCAGGCGAACGCCGGAGCAGTACCCTATCAAACGGGCCACAGACCGCGCGCGATCTATCCTTCCCATTCCTTGTCCTATCCTCTCCCATTACACACACACTTACACTAACATGCACTACACTACCACATATCCCGGGAGGCTGGCCGGGAGCTTAGAGCTTGTCCTGGCTGGGGCGGTGCCCCGCTGGTGGGAGAGTCCTGGTCAGGGGGAAACCCCACTAGCCGACGGTAGGTCGGTGCCAGATCTCGCCATCCAGCGGGGGAAGATCACCGCCATCTCCCGAGAACAAAACATGCACTACACTAACGGGGCTAATGACCAGAGCAGTTGACGCGCCCGGAAATATGAATCAATCAATCAATCAATCAAACAATTGCCACACGTCTGTTGGGAATCAATGCTGTGCAGACCTAATTTCGGCGGCACTTATTTATTGAAAAATATTGTATGTTATGGAAAAAATTGTCAACTGTAGTTTGTGATAATATCATCAAGCTAATTTTTACACCCATAGAACTCACAGTGTTGGTTTCTACGATAAGAAAATAAGAATCCTTAAAGTACACAAAAATCTTAAAGTGTTCGGGGGCAGAGGATAGTACTGTTTAACCATTCCAAAAATTTATATTTTTATTTAATTATATTATAATTTATTAATATAATATATTTTATTATAATATAATTTTAAATATATTATAATTTTCTTATTAAAAGTAATGGTCAGAATTAGAAATCAAAAATTTTCCCTGTGGCATCGAAGATGCTTCCGGGATATCTCGTGTTAAATCTTACTCTGTAACATTGCAGTAAAGTGGCTAAAAAACAAAAAAGTGCTGATATGTGCAGCTAAATGTGTGTTATTCTGATCAAGGACATTCTACTTGATAAACAAAAACATTGTTGGAGGCAGGGATTCGCAGGACAAAAAATAGAATCTACAATACACAGGACTAACATTGCTACGCTCCATAGTTTAGAATTCAGCCGTATCAGAGGTGTTTATTCCACGGAATCATTGTTTTCCCTATTATTTCCAAGGATATCTCATATTTTAAAGCATTTGGAAGCACTGGGCTGACTGCATCCAGCGTCTCATAGGGATTGCTGTGATCAGCAGTAAAGCTGGCGCGTGTGGTGGGCGCGCGCCGGCTCATTCAGTCGAGCTCGCATTTGGAAGCAATCGGCCAGTTGCATTCAGCGTGACTCACTGCGCGCGCGTGTGATGGGCTCGGCATGTGCTTATCGGTTCAGTGTTTAAATTATCCATTTGTTGTCTTTTCCATATGAATAATTAACTAGTGTTGCTATAGAATGACTCATACTTTCTCGTAGTAAAGTTTTCTAAATTCCTTGCTGTAGACTGGCTTTTCGATCTTGCATCATCCTCTTGCCAGCTGCCATCTATTGCCACTCAAACTATATTTTTTGAAATTTGATGAACATTTCGGTTTCCTAATAGCAGAACAGAAAAATTACTTTTAAGAATATTAAAGAAGGGTAAAACCTCCTCCCAAACAGCAATTTTCATTGAAAAATTTAGAGCCGTTTTCAAGAAAATGGCGTTTAAGCGTTACTATAAATGCGAAATTTGAAGTCTTTTTTCACAGGAATCCATTGAGTTTTCGAAAAACTTCATTTGAAGTCACTTGAAGCACTTCCACAAACAAATGCAACAATGTTTACAAATTGATAGAGTAATTGTTGAAAAACAAAATAATGCACCAAAATGAACTTTAAGTCATATTAAGCAGTGCAGTTAGCAAAACCTGCTGGAAAGATATGAAGAAAAATTTGGAGCCATTTTTGAGAAAGTGGTGATTGAATGTTTCTGAAAATGCGGAATTTTGAGCTCGTTTCATAGAAAAGTGTTGAGTTTTCGAGAAACTTTATATGAAATCATTTAAAGCACATGTGCTCATAAATGCAATAACGTAAACAAATCGTCTCTAATGTAAATATTACCGACCTGAAAGACAAGTAAAAAAATACATTTTTGGAACTTGTGAAAAAAATGAAAGAAAAGAGCAATTTGGCGTTTGTGTCATTTTACAGGGTACATTTAGCACTATCACTTCGAAAAGTTAAAAAGAAATTGGGACCCCTTTTTGAGAAAATTTGTTTTTGTAATTCTTTTAAAATTGCAAATATTGTTCGCAATATTGCTCGAAAACTACTTAAATTTTCAAAAATATACGTAACGTAAATGAAAGAACTAATTATGGACAACAAATTTCATTTGAATGAAAAATATCTATCTTCAATTTTGTAGTTGGAGGAAGAAGCTGAAAAATATTTATTTCTTCTTGTTCGACAATAGAGTCTTTCAAGGATTTTAAAAATTCATAAGATTATTATATGACCTTATGTATCTTTAAGCCCCTTGAAACACTGTATTGTCGAACAAGAAGAAATAAATTGAAAAAAAACTTAGCAATTATCCAAAATTCAGAATTAAAAGTGAAAATCGGACCTATGGAACCTGTAAGTGTGTTTTACTCTATTTTTACTAATAATTTAAAGACACTTTTCGAGAATATTTGGAGAATTGGAGAATATTTTGAAAATGTCTCAGTGGCTTCATAAAGTACCCCCAATTTTTTATTTTTTTGTTGGAAATATCTAAGCTTCAACTAGATCCAGATGGACAGCGGTTTCTTGAAGTTGGGAAAATTCCTACGCATGGTTTAGGCGTTAGTAGTGTTCACAGACGAACGGACAGACGGACGGACGGAGAGACAGTTTAACGGACGTTTTGAATCAAAACAACACTTTTTCGGTGTCAGGGGACACCAAAACGTGGTTTCTCCAATCAACACCAGGCGAATGCCGGTACAGTACCCTAGCAAACGGGGCACGGACCGCGCGCGATCTTTCCTTCCTCTTCCTTGCCCTATCCTCTCCCCTTACACACACACTTACACTAACATGCACTACACTACCCATATTCCGGGAGACCAGTCGGGAGCTTAGAGCTTGTCCCGACTGGGGCAGTGCCACGCTGGTGGGAGAGTCCTGGTTAGGGGGAAACCCCGCTAGCAGATGGTAGGTCAGCGCCGGATCTCGCCATCCAGCAGGGGAGGATCGCCGCTATCTCTCGATGAGAAAGCATGCACTACGCTAACGGGACTAATGACCTAAGCTGTTGTCGCGCCCGGAATCATTAATCAACCAACTAACCGAGAGCACAGCGAAATGCAACTTTTATGACAAATGTCGTCACTTATCGACCATTACGACTTTCATTTGGTATTAAGAACGATCATTGAAGTTGCATGGTGGCATTCTTGTTAGATTACTGAAGTAAATATGTCGTACCATATATAGATGCCATTGCAATCTTTAGCGATAACTGGGAAGATCACATCCGTCATTCGGAAGAAGTATTTGAAATTATCAAAAAGGCATGTTCAACCGAGTAAATATAAATTTGCCAGAAATTCCTTTCAGTACTTAGGATACGTTGTGAGTGGGGCGTAATGAGGCCAAGCAAACGTTCACGCAATTTAGGAATATCCGTTTCCTAAATCAAGATAGCAAGTCAGAGCTTTTCTAGGGCTCGCAGGATATAATAGAAGGTTCATTCCAGGATTCGCAGAGAAAGCGGCACCTTTAATAGATTTACTGCGTGGGAGTGAACGCCAGGGCAAGGTAAATTGGTCGCGGAAATGTGGTGACGCCTTCAAAGCCCTAAAGGATTCCCTGGGTAGTGGAGTCTCTAATACACGCCACAGTCTTCAGCAAACCATTTATGTGTGATGCATGAAATCGTGAGAAATGAGTAATTTTGGCTCAAAATGATGAGGAAGGGAATGAACATCCTATAGTATATTTTAATAGGAAATTATCTGAATCGGAAATTTAATTTAGGTCAATTGAAAAAAAATACGTCTATAATTTGAGGCTTGCAAAAACTAAAATATTATTTAGATGGGCAAGTAAAGATCATAACTGGACTGATAGTAATCCCTTAATATGGTCGAGTAACTGTTTGGGAAAAAAACTATATTAATGAGGTGGTCACTAATGATTCAATACTACAACATTGAAAGTATTCATAAAAAATAACAAGTCAATGTCGACGCATTAAGTCGAATGTTCTGAGAATTTTGATCTGATCACAATGATGCGGAAGGACACACTGTGTGGGTCCTTACAACGGTTGTATTATATAACATCCGAAAATGTGCATGTAGATAATAAGTATTGTTTATTCTTTCTTTTGTGAAAGTTATATTTATGTTCATGTTTATTTGTCTTTTGTTACAAAAGTTGTAATCATCTATGTCTTTATGTCTTATTTGATGTGTTCCTTTTTTCAAGGTAAAAAGTAAGTTAGAAAGGAAACTATGATTAAATTCTATAAGATAGTAAATATCCCAACATGTTTATATGGACGTGACAATTGGACAATGACCAAAAACAATAGTTCAAGACTACAAAGCGTTGAAATGAGATTTCTATGATAAGTATCTAGTTACAAACTGATGGACAAGAAAAGGAATATAGAAATTCGTAAAGAACTTGGGGTAAGTAATCTTCAAGAGAAAATTAATTACTTTCGAAATTCCTGGACACATCACATTGAAAGGATGCAAGACAACCGTCTGCCCAAAACAATTCTACAATACCGCCAACAAGGACAAAGAAATTCTGGCCGCCCGAGGACGAGATGTGTTGACCAGATGGGAATGGAGTCGTTACAGGCTATGTTTATATATCTGAAAGAGAAGAATAAAATGTCCCAAGGGCTTCATATAAAATACCTCCCAAATGTAATATTTCGGTTTCAAATTGAATAGATCGCGACATCAGCCAGATCGATTAGGGAATATCAATTTTGGAGAAAATCGGCTGAACGGTTTACCCGCTAGCGGTGTTCTCAGATTGACAGGCGGAGAGACGTTTTGTCGTCAATCGCCTTTTCGGTGCCAAGGACCCACAGAACATGGAATTTGACTACACTGACACTGACACTGACAACTGACTATTTGACTTCATCCACTTTTTCGTTACCAGGGACCGGCAATAAGTTTTTCTGTCGAAAAGCTTTTTCCCACAGCATTACATAACTTTCTTTCTACTACGTAAATATTAAAAGAAATGAGTTCAAATGTAAAATTCAAGAAGATTTTAAATCTTTTGAATAAGCTATAAAAGTTTTTTACATCCATCTACTCATCATGTTAATACATTTAGTCAATACAATATTTCAAAGTATGGGCATTTAAAAACGCATTATCCTGTAGATATAGCAATATGAAATATTAAAATTTATGTTTTTAAACGTATCTATTCATATTTATAAAATTAAAGGATCAATAATCAAATTAAAGGAATTATATTATTTAGCGAAAAGTATGAAACATTAGAAAATCATGTAAATATATTAATGTATGAGGATCATTGTGTAGATAATAAAAAATATAAATGCATTATTAAATGGGCAAATTCATCATAAGGAAGTAAAATATTATTGATTAGAATGCTGTAAAAAATATCAAAGTGAAGAGGAATTAAATAAACATATTGATCAATGTAAGATGATAAAACACGTATTGAAAGAAATATAAGAAAATCTTATGTGATATAAGATAATATAAATCTTATGGAGCTGAACAGTTTCATCCTTGTATAGAATCTTGTGATTTTAAATGTACATTAAAAAACCACAACAAAAAATTGTTCATTCAGAGTATCTACATGAACATCAATCTTATAATATGTGTTTTGTATGATTGTCTAATGACACATTTAATTCGAAATAAATATATTGATTAATTAAGGCAAGAATTCATTGAAAGACCTGTTAGACTAGGTAAATATTCTTATCAGCATTTTCTTCATAAAAACATTAAATTCAGATGGATGGTCACTATTATCTTAAGAAGCTTGACAAGAGATGGAAAAGGCTTTTATTAAATTGTTCTCATAAATAAAGTTCAGCAAAATTAACGCTCCCGATGTATCTGTACATTCACATACTACTTTATTAGTAATCTCTCTCAATTTTTACTTATTCGCGCTTAAGAAGGAACTTCATAAGAAGAGCAAGTTATGTAATGCTGCGAAAAAATGGCGAGTTTTTGACTCTTTATTACAGGACCCTGGTAAAGAAAAATATGATAAATTTGCTAAATTTAGAAAAATATCCTCTAATACGTGGTGTAGCCAGAATCCATATTTTATAGGTCCATGACACCGAAAAATCGATTGACGGCAAACGTCTCCGTCTGTGCGTCCGTGAACAGCGCTAGCAGTTATACCGTTCAGCCGAGTTCATCCAAAATTCATAATCTTCAATTAAGTTGATTGATGTCGCAGCCTTATTAATTTGAAAACGATATTTTAGTTTTGGAGGTAATTTACATGAAGCTCCTCAGACATTTTTAAACTTTTTAAAAAATGGCGCCATCGATTTTGATTAAATTGTTTTGTGGAATAGTCTAAAGGACATTTAGGAGAATGGCGCAGGTCATGACTGTATAGTTAGCACACCCAATAATCAGAAAATTAAAAAAGGTTCCAGAATTTTGAACTAATTATGAACTAATTCATACCCAAATTTCGAAAATTTTGAACCGATGCGCAACATCAAAATAAAAAATGTATAAGATCGGGTGTGCTAACTTAACGTTAAGTCAGGGAACCACCCATGAAAAACCCATGAAATAAAAAAACTAAAAATACCAGAATTTTGTACTAATTATGAACTAATTTATACCTAAATTTAAAAATTTTGAATGGACGCAGAACGCCAAAATGTACAATGTTTAAGAGTGAAAGCGCTATCTTAACGTAAAGTCAACATCCCCACCCAGGAAAAGCCCACGAAACAAAATCTAAAAATACCAGAAGATAGCTAGTTCGAATTCTGTCGCTGTGTGAGGAATTCTAACGGCCGGCTGCTTTGATCGGCAGTTTCCGTGATTTCTCTGATCAACACCGGCGAATGCCGGAGCAGTACCCTACCAAATAGGCCATGGACCGCGCGTCATCTTTTCTTCCTATTCCTTGTCCTATCCCACCGTTCACTTACACTAACATGCACTGCACTACCACACATGTCGGGAGACAGGTGGGGAGCTTAGAGCTTGTCCCGACTGGGGCGGTGCCCCGCAAGTGGGAGAGTCCTGGTTAGGTGGAAACCCCGCTAGCCGACGGTAGGCTGTTCACGTACCCGGAATCACTAACCATCTTGTCCCGGCTGGGGCGATGCCCCCTTGGTAGGAGGTACCTGGTTGAGAAAACCCGACTAACCTACGGCAGTTCGGCGCCGGATTTAGCCATCCAGGGGAGAAGGTCACTGCTGCTTCCCGAACAAAACACATGTACTACACTTACGGGACTAATGCCTTTTGCCGTTGACACCCCCGGAATCAATATCAATCAATCTACCTGACAGCAGTTAATCCGTCCGTGGACAACTATAGCGACTTAACAGTTCAACCGATTTTCTCCAAAATTGATATTCCCTGTTCGATCTGAACGGACAGGAGGCGCTTTTGATGTTCATAATGAATAATTTGATTGTTGAGGTTTTGTTGACCTTTTTATACATCTGCACGAATTCTATGCATATGGCGCTTGTGTGGCGTAGTGGTATGAGTACCGGCAAGTTAATTCTCAGGATCTGAGATCGGGTCTCGGAGCGGAAAAACTTTGCTCCTTGAAAACACTTTTGTTGGATTATGTGATAGTATAATATTGCTGAGCATTTAGAACTAATGTGAGAAAGTATATGCATTTGTAGCACCACTAGTTTAAATTTATTTTTCATATAATATATACAATATATCATGTACAATAAAAATGAATATTTGTAGTATTACATAGAATAGGAATATTTTCAAGTTTGAATGATGATGGTAGTGGTGATAATTGTCGTAGTATAGGAGATTTATGACCACACAAACTTTGAATAGCTAAAATATTATGAATATTAATATATAAAATATTATTTATTAATCCATGATAAAAAAGTATACATAATAGCATTTCTATTCTTTGTAAGTTCAATACCTTTTTGAATGGAGAAAAATCTTTTAAATACACCATTTTTTGTGGCACTTGGATTTCCACCAAGTAAAAATAACCGCTTTCTCTTTCACCCCCGTACTGCTGGATGGCATTCCTTCAGGATGGCGCTGTCATGTAATTAACTGTCAAGTCTTTGACTTTTTTCTTTTAACTGCATAATTGCTTTTGCCAATTTTTGGATGCAGTTCCAAATCTTTGCTGATTGGAGCATCGGGTCTACAAAATTTTCCACTGTGAGTGTTTTGTTCAATCACTTCTAAGGTTCTTGTTTTCCCAATGCCGGTGTACAAGAATATATGCTCAGCTATGTCAGTTTGCTCGTAGTATGTGCATTGATCCTCTTCGGTTTCTCGTATTATTTTCCGCGTAGTGATTAAATCGTCCATATCCTGTCAGTATTTTAATCACAAAGTAATCTAATATCTTGTGGTTGCATTTAAACCCGTTTCTCAATTTTCAGAATTAATGTCTTCGTCCATTGGCCTACCGACTCGGTTGGATCCCATCATTCTTGCCAGTCGCGTAGAATTGCTTCTCGAATAATTGTTTTTTCTTTTAGGTCATTTCCGATGTTTCTTTGTCATTTCTTCATTTCTTTGATTTGCAGATCAATTGGCATTTCTCCTGCGAGGACTTGCAGTGCTGCTGTAGACGCGGTTCTGTATCCGCAAGTTATTCTTAGCAGCATTTTCCTCTGTACCATTTCAAGTGCTGCTGTCAAGTTTTTCCTCTGTAGTTCTTTGGACCATGCAGAGGCAGCATAGAGTTGACTGCGCTGCAGAGAGTGTTTGTTTTTGCTGTTCCTGGAACTTCAATGTTACATTAGCCTTAATAGTATTGCCATCTTTTGCTTCTTTTTATGGTGGTTTCCTTTGTGTGTTCCCGAAACGTATTGCTGTCATCTAGCATTTCGCCCAGATACTGGAGTGCCTTGCTTGGGTTGATCACCCTGTTTCTTAGCAAGAAGTGAATGCCTTCCCTTCTTTTTAATCGCCTCTGTTTTTTGTGGAGCTATGGTCTATATATTGATCTGCATTCACCTATCAATCCTTTGCAATGATTCGTTGGCCCTATATTTAAGTTGCTCGGCGTCTTTAGCCGAGACCACCAGTGCTAGATCATCTGTGAAACCAATCAATATTGCTCCGCGAGTCAGCTTAAGGTTAAGAACTCCGTCATACAAGATATTCCACAAGCGAGGCCTTAATACTGACCCCTGTGAGACACCTGCTTGCATTTTCAAGTTTTCGTTCTTCCCTAGTTGTATTGTCATTTCCTAGAAGTAGCGCGTTACCAAGGCTACTAGTTATGACAAAATATTTCTTCTTTTCAGCTCCTCCACAATGAGGTTCCATGCAGCCGTGTTGAAAGTATTTTTGACGTCTAGTGTAACCAGTACAACCAATCTGTCGTCAGTTTCGTCTTTGATATTTATCACACGTTCTATGACTTGTGTAGTTGACTTTCCTGTCCTGAAATCGTACGGATGACATGGCAAACGTCCCAATTCTTCGATTTCCTTTTTCAGTCTTTTCTTTATAAGACCTTCGTACAGATTACTTAGCGTGTTGATTATGCACATTGATCTGTACGCTGACGGGTATTGCGGTAGTTTGCCTGCTTTTGAGAGTGGCACTAGCTTTGCCACCTTTCATGTTGTCGGAAATGCCTGATTGCTTAGAAGGATGTTCATTGTCATCAAAATATATTGGGAGGCTACGTCTACGACAATTTTTATTGCTTCAGGCGCAATACCATCCAATCCTGGAGCTTTTCCTGATTTAATCTTGTTCGCCAAATCAGTCAGTTCTTCGGTACTAAAGAGTTCAGCGTTCTCCAACGACGAGTAGTCTACTAAGGATTTTTCTTTTTTGTGCTATGAAGTGCTATTTTGTGCTGTGAAGTGCTATTTGTTTTTTTCTTCTATAGGTAGATTGCTGGAGTATTGTTTCTCATCTGTGACTATTAACATCCTGTGACTATTTTATAGCCTGTCCTCCATATATCCTGGTCTAACTCGTCACACAGTTCTTGCCGTTGCATACTTTTTGACAACTGTCACTCAATTGTCACGTCTATTTCCGACAGAGTCTTGAATAGATGTCACTAGTCCCATTCATCAACAAGCAGTTACACCAAATCAACCAGGATTCGATTGGCATGACCCCAATCGAACTCCATTTGAAACACAAGGAAAATCCGTTACAAGGTATCCTGAGAGCAGAAATTGAGCTAGAAGACCACGATAATGATGAGATATTGCGGAAATTGTCAAGAGCTGCGAAAAGTGGAGAATGCAAGCCCCAGAGAAACCTTATGAATTTAAAGATAGACAGAAGGTTCCTAAAGTTTCGGGTCCTTTACGTAGGCAGTACCATACATTTAAGATAGATAGATAGATATTTATTTTTATGCAGGTAAGTATACAACCTGATGGCAGAACACTACAATTTACATATTAGAAATATTAACTTTAAATTACTTCACAATGTAACTTTAAATTATTTAAAGACATAATAATAACAATAATAATAATAGTACGCTAACAATAATAGCATTAACTACATTTTATGGCTGACCTGCACAGTTATTTTAAACTATTAAATACAAGACTATACGACTTTTTAATTACACTTCACTTCAATTCACTCCACTTCACAACATTTGAAATTCACGTCTCTTTCTACTTCTATACTGCACTACACTGCACAACACGTCACCACACTTCAATACAATACTACTTTGAATATATTTATATATTTAATACAGGAACGCATTTAATAGTAATTAACACAATAATAATAGCAATAAAAGTAACAATAATAATCAAATAATAACTGATTTAATAACTTACTACATTAATTAAGTTTACAAATACCATTAGTTAATTTACTTTTAAATCTTTGAACACCTAGAGGAAAGGGTTCCAAGGCTGTCGCAGGTAACTTATTCCAGTCCGTTATTATTCTATTTGTAAATGAAAATTGTTCAACATCTGTTCTCTGTGGCCTAAACTGAATTTTGTGCTCGTGATCCCCCCTACTAAAGTACGAAGGTCTACCCAGTCGGATGTAGATATCTTTCCAAGCTGGATAACCGGCATACGCTTTGTACAGGGCAAAGAGTCTTGCCTTAACTCTCCTAATTTCTAGAGACTCCCATTCTACATTCTTCCTATTCCTTCGGAAAGTAAATGTATACGCTCTTCTTTGTACTCTATTCAAATATTCCTTTTGGGAATTTCTATAAGGGTTCCAACAAACAGCCCCGTATTCCATTAATGGATGAACTAGAGATAAATAAGCTAATTCTCTCGCTTTCGCAGTACTCTTTTTTAGTATTCGCATAGTAAAATGCAAGGACCTCCGGGCTTTCCCTACGACACAGTTTACCTGATTTTCCCAACTCAATTTGCTATCAAAAATTATCCCCAGGTACTTACAAGACAAGACAATATTTTCTTTGCCAAAACGGTATTGAGTTTCATTATATTTTCGGTCCCTACCAAACGTGATGGATTTGCTTTTCGAACTATTTATTGTCATGTCATTTTTTTCCGCCCAAAAATGTAATCTGCCTAGATCACCCTGCAAAATATCCTCGTCAACATTTGATTGAATAACTCGATACAGTCATCTGCAAATAGCCGTACCTTTGAATATAAATTGTCTGCCAGGTCATTCACAAACGCGAGAAATAGGAGAGGTCCAACAACGCTTCCTTGAGGGATCCCTGAAGTTACCTTTGCTTGAGTCGAAAATTGTTGTCCAACTCGGACTTTCTGTTTCCTATCTCGAAGAAGCTCATCAATCCACGCCACAAATCTGGTGTCAATACCCGATTGCATTAATTTATGAACCAGTTTATCGTGTGGAACAACATCAAATGCCTTCGCAAAATCTATTATTACGGCGTCCACCCTCCCACTATTATCAACTTTATCTGCTATATCGTAAAACTATGATACTATCTGACTCAATGATACTATCTGATTTTGTAGGTTATTTGAAGATGATTAGTGATGGGATGAGACTATGATTAGTCTCATCCCAACTCCAAATGTAGCTGTGCGTATAGATGACGATTAGCAACTAATCGGGAAAAAAATTTATAATTTGAGGCCTTTTAATAAGTGAACATTATGTCGAAGGTAAAAAAAAGTTGAAAACCTGAACCGACGAGAAAAAGCAAAAAAGCTGACAACCAGCAAACGGAGAAAATGTAGAACTAGCTGTCAAACGGCAAAAAATACTGTCGGAACAACGAGACAATAAGGAAGAAAATAAACTTTAGTCAATCAGCAAGGTATAGCTGATTCCTATCAAGAATGAGGATGAGAGATAAGCTTATGGAAGGGAAATTCGTTCCAGGACCTAATTTAATATCATGGAGGACGAATTGTTCATGATTTTACATTCAGATTCCTTGATATTAACATTTTTCGTTCTATCTGAGCAGAACTCAATATCTTAAAAAATGTGAAAGGTTATGTGACCCCCTGGTTTATAAATAATGAAAAAGTCACAATTTAGTGCGGCAGCGCCATTTCCTTTGAAATGCGCGCGCGTCACGTAGACACTCAGTGCCGAAGGTATGCGGTAGAGTTCCCTCCGGGCGAAGCCGCAAGCCGCTTATGTTGGCGCAGACCGACGAACCACAAGGTGATCAGGTGAAGATCTGTGGAAATCCATCACCCACGTTCTGCAAGATATTCGAAAACGAAAGCCTCGACTCCGTACAAAGGAGTTTTTATTTATTTACTTTTTTAAATGTATTTATTTATTTGTCTTGTTATTTATTATACCTAAATTTACGCCTTGGCATTATCAGTCATGTTCTAATCCATTCAAAATAGTAGAAATTGGAGTTCGAGAGCGGACGAGAGGGAAACTGAGAGGAGTGCATCGTACACGACACACCAAATGTCTTCCCTGCTGGCTTCCTAGTAAAGTCGTTGTCATTAGAATTCCTTCTCATATTCTAAAGTGAAGTAGGACGGACTCTTACGAGTTAAATGAAAGCAGTCATACTTTCAAATGAAATCCAGTTAGAATCAATAAATGTAACGGAGAAAGAGAATCAATCTTTCTTTGTTAATGGACATACTAACTGAACTGGACAGTGAGATTTAAATTATGTGAACCAGTAATTATTTTACAAGGTCACATAGATTTACGTAACTTGAATCTAAGTGTACTTTGGTGAATGTTGTGTATTTAAAGTGTGCTCCATTTAAATCTCACATAGGAGAACTGGTGTGAGATGAAATTCAGAGCAAAATCGAGACACCGATCTAGTGTGCCAGAGATGATCGTCCTCACAAAATCGAACGAAAGAGGCAGAGGACAAACATCCCAAAACACTCTTCTCTAAATCAGACTATCAGACAGTTATCTTGTCTTAAAGAAAGAAGCAGACAACAGACATCGTGTCTAAATCAGACAGTTAAAGGACTGGAACAGCTTACCCTCGACAGGCTTTGTAATCCTTCCTCGCACTGTAAAAATATTTAGAAATAAGTTAGATCGAATATAATTTTGTTTAGATTAACTATTATCTCGTTTGTATTTGCTATTTCGAATAAGAAATGCACTTATAGTTAATTGTAGTTTAGTACAGTTCAATGAAGTGGTGGATTCAGTGAAATATTCAGTTAGGGAATTGGGTAAGAAACAATAAGTGAAAAGGACCGGTATATTCCGGCAGAACTACTGAAATATGGTCCCTATAAACTGCTCCAAATGCTCAAATACATGTCTTCAAGGTGCATGAATGGAGAAGATCCTCCTCAGGAGTGGAGAACATCTTACCTGACACCAATCCACAGAAAGAGCAAGACACCGTCTCTAGAAAGAATCTGGAGACAATGAAACAAACTACAGAGGAGTATCAGTTATTGGATCTATAGGTAGACTGTAATGCAAAATAACCAGAAGTAAAATAGAAGAAGAGATAAAAGGAAAAATCGGAGTGGAACAATGTGGTTTTACTGCCGGTAGATCGGTCATAGGCAATATACATCTGGGTTTCATTGATCTTCAGAAGGCGTATGACAATGTACCGGTTACTAGAGTATGCGAAGAAATGGATGGACTTAAAATCAATGAGAACTTATTTGGAGCCACACAGAATCTATATAAGAACCACACCTCTCAGATTAAGATCTACAGTAGACCCTTGGATCCATTTCCGGTCAGTAAAGGTCTTAGTCAGGGCTGCTGTCTTTCCCCAACACTGTTTAAAATATATATGCATCAAATTTTACAGCAGTGGGAGAAACAATGCAGAATAATGGGAGTGATCGCGAAGGATAAATTATATTCATTATATTTTGCCCGTGTAGTAATTGCAGAAGATGCGGACGATTTGAGTTTCATGATCCGTAAACTCAATGAACATTTTTTAAAAGCAGGACTTACTATCAACATGGACAAATCTGAATATCTAGCAGTTGGGAACAATGAGATTGAAGATCTTCTTCTAGAAAATGGGGACAAATCAAAGGAGTAAACAAATAAGAATATTTGGATGTACTCTTCAACAAAAAGGAAAATAGCCAAGAAGAAATTGAGAGACGAATAAGCTTGGGGAGAAGATGGTTTAGAGGGTGGTGTGTTGGACGTTGCTCTTCATTCTACGAAATTCTTGAAGCCTCTAATTTTGCCCGACTAGCTGTACGGGGTGGACGTAGCGGTTTATTAAATGAAAACGGGCCATTAAAGGCATCTAATGTTCAATCGTTGAAAAAGTTAAACCATTATAAACTATCCATAAGGAAAATATTAAATAATCAATGTTAATGATCACCAGATTAACATTGCTTTTACTACTTGGATGTTTTCAACATATGAAAAACCTATAGAAAACGCACATTTCTTCAATTATTATAAAAACAATTCAATAAATATAAGCATTTATTCACGTTATAATTTGTAAAACACTGAAATATCTAAGATGTCATTTGATTCGTCTTCATTGGAGGTCTGAAATTTAAAAAAAACTGATAAGGAGAGAAAATTAAAGTAATTGTGAGTGATTGATGAAGTTGAATGATCATATCAAAAACAATGTTTCTTGCTTCATATAATGCTTATGTCATCGTATAAGGTTCGATTTCAACTAGCAAGAATTACGAAAATGCTCGATGAAAGCCAATCACTAGATCAGGCAGGCTTTAGATCAAAATTCAGTAAGGTTGATCTTCTCCAATCTCCAATCTTTCGATTCTATAGAGCAAGTGAGCGTGATTCGCGCATTAGAAGAGTTAGGGATAGATCACAAGTATATTAGAATTCTGCAAAAAAAATATGTAGATAGCTATTCAAAAGTTAAAACCGAAATGATTGGCCCAAAATTTAAATTAAAAAAAGGTGTAAGACAAGGGGACCCAATTTCACCAAAATTATTTATCAGTGTGCTGGAATACATCTTTAGAAAACTAAACTGGACCGACAAAAATTGTGGTTTAGACATAAATGGCAAACGATTAACCAATTTACGTTTCGCAGGCGATATAGTACTGTTTGCAAACATAGGAGCAGAACTTCAACAAATTATTAATGAAATACACCCAAAAAGTATTGAAGTAGGGCTAACGATGAACCCAACAGAAACAAAATTAATGTCAAATTGCGTAGAACATAAAATTTTAATAGAAAACATAAGCATTGATTATGGGAACTTATCTTGGCCAAACTATAACAATAAATAAGAACAATAGTAATGAAATAAAGAGAAGAATAGGAATTGAAGAGAATTTTGGTCCTTGAAATTTATTTTTGAGGACCAAAATATGAAGAAATAGTTAAAATTTCATCTTTTAGAGAGCTGTCTATCTCCAGTGTTATTATATGGAGTACAAACATGGAGTTTAACTCAACAAGATATGAAATCCCTAAGATTATGCCAAAGAAACATGAAGAGGAAAATACTGCACATCAGACTGAAGTATAAATTAAAGAATGAAGAAATTTGTAAAGAGAGCGGTTTAAAATATTTAGCAGCAAGAGCCCAATAACTAAAATGGAAATGGGGTGGTCACGTGGCAAGATTAAAAGATGACAGATGGACATATATGTTAACAACCTGGGACCCAAGAGAGGGAAAAGGAAGCAGAAGACGTCCTAAACAAAGATGGGCCGATGTATTTAAGAATGTTTATGGCAACATATGGTCAAGAATAGCAAGGAACAGAGAAATATGGAAGGCTCAAGTGAAACAAATGACAATTAGCATTAGTGAAACGAAGTGATATATGTGAATGAGTGCGTGTAAATAGTTAAAGTGTAAATATTACTGTAAAAACTAAAAATCTCTTAAAGACTGGTTCAACTTATATACAAATAATCCAACATAAATCACTGGAGTCAAGCCGACCCACACCCATGTTCTGACAGGAGACCCTTGCCCTTTTAGGGATTGAACGGGCTCACATCATCATCATCATCATAAGGTTCGTTTGCACTAACCCTACCAAAAATCTAAAGAAAGAATCTAGTGCCGTTTTTGAGAAAATCCTGTTTTATTATTTTTTAAAGTTGCAAATATTGCACGAAAACAACTCAAATTTCCAAAACACCACATGACCTTCATGACTGAAATATTTATAGACAACAAATTTCATTTGAAGGAAAAATCTGTGTCTTCAATTTTGTAGTTGTAGGAAGATGCTGAAAATATTCTAACTTTTGTAACTTTCGAAAATTCAGAGTTAACCGCGAAACTCGGACCTATGCCACCTTTGTAAGTGTATTTTACTATATTCATACAAGAAATTTAAGAAACAAAATTGGAGCAGTCTTTGAGAAAATTTTGAAAATGTCCGGGGGGGGCTTCATGTAAAGCACCCCCAAATTTTAAAGAATGTTTTTCAAAAGCAAAATTCAACTAGAATAAGA
>BLKR01000023.1:375712-460712 GCA_011170035.1 Teleogryllus occipitalis | reverse complement strand
TTTTCTGGCGAAAATTCGCCGTTTTCTGGCGCACGATTACATAACTTTCTCTTTGAGAAGTTCTACCGAGAATTTCTTTGTTGGTCGATAACACGAGAGAGAGACAGAGAGAGAGAGAGGAAGAGAGAGAGAAAGAGAGGGAGACAGAAAAGATAAGGGGGCTTTATTTACTTAACGCTCATGATACAATGACTCGTATGCATTCATAAGGCAATAATTTCGATGGCCTGCAGTTTTGTTTGATTAATTTATATGTGAAATTTTTCTTGCTTGTTTGTATAATGTGCTGAAGAGTTGCGATCTTGTTCATTCCATGGCAAAATTGAGAGCGGTTTTTGAGAAACAGTTGTTTTTATGCTTCGTGTTAAATTTAAGCAGAAATTAAGTGGAAACTAATTATTTTCAAAAAATTGTACATGACGTTTTTTAAAGTCCTGATTTAGACAAATTTTCTTTAAGATAAGTCTGTAGGTTCAATCTTGTAGTTTTGGAATGTTAACTTTTTGGAATTTTCGAAAATACCCCGGAGTTCACCGGAAACGGGACTATGCCCAATTGTTTGCCCTTTTTTGATAAACGCAAGAAGAAATTTTAAAGAAAAATGTGCAGCCGTTGTTGAGAAAATTATTGTTTAAATATTGCGCATATTTCACGCATAATTACGTGGGAACAACTTTTATTTTCGAAAAATTGTTAATGACATTATTTCAACATCAGTCTTTAAAGAACAGATTTCATTCAGAAAAAAAATCTGTCGTAAATATTATAGTTGTAGGAAGACACCGAATACAATTTTGAACTTTTTTCAATTATTGAAAAATCAAGGATTTCATCGATTATGAGACCTGCGCCAAACTTTTAAGCGTCATTTACACTATCCAAAAACAAAGTTTAACCCAAAAATTTTGAAACATTTTTTAGAGTATATTGCAAATGTTATTCACACTTCATGTAAAGGATCCCTCAAAATAAAAAATATCCTTTTCAAAGTCGCAAGGCCTCGAGTAATCGTTGGCTATTACTCGAGTATATCGATCGAATGAACATTAATTTTGGAGAAAATCGGCTGTACGGTTTAGGTGCTAGCGTTCACCGCCAAGGGACTGGCAAACGGTTTGCCGTTGAACAATTTTTCGGCAACAAGGACCCTGAATGCATAAATTCTGACTGCACAACGTGTTAGAGGAAGAAAGTTTCAATATATAAAAACAAGATTTATCTACTTTTTTGGTATTAGTAAATGGCAATAAAAGTTTTTCTGTCGGGAAATTCGGCGTTTTCCAGTTATTTTACAATACTTTCTCTTCTTACGAAGGGCGGCCATAGCTTTGAAACGCTGTAGTAGTATAATGGTTTAGCACTAAAAGTTCCAAATACTTGCTACCAGAGAGCCCTAACCATTGTTGAGTTGTTGAGCACGCGGAAACTACTCGGCGAGCACGGACGCGACGACAATGGGCGAGCGCTATGTGCACAAAATTTATTTGGCAGTAAATGTTTTAAGGTGGACAGCTCATTTAACATCAAATGCTCTTTGTCTGTTTCTAACCGGAAGTATGAAGTTAATGGAATTATTGCACACCTATGTAAACATGATTTCTAAATGAAAAATATATTCCATTCAAAATATTTAATTTCAGTGTCAAGCGAAAATTTCAAATCTGACAGGTGTATTATTACATTTTAGTATATCATTTCTTTGATTTAGTAGAGGAAATTGGGATTTATATAGCTATAGCGTGCCCCCGGATATAAAAAGTACTCTACAACTAAATGACAAATGAGTAGTTAAACTATGACTCTATCATAAAAATAAGATTTTTTACTGTGTTGTTAACAATACTAAAATATCAAATATGTAGTTGGTTTACCGACGCCAATTAGTTTTCTATAACTCGAGAGAAAAACGTCTTGTTTTCATCTGTTGCTAATCTCGCTGTATTTGTTCATCATTCAACTATTTTTGATTAAAGGATGGGGAAGAAATTCTGGAACTCAATAAAACGCGCAGATTGGTCTTTTCCCCTATACGTCACAAAGAGTTTTATTCTTCTTTGATGAAATAAATCCCCTCCAATCAAATAAATCAAACCAAAACTGGTCGTGCACGTTGAGAAATGCTATTAGTACGAGTATTTCTGGTACAATTAAAACAAAGAAAAAAATATGTGTTATTGACTACGCCACACAATGCTTCAATTTCACTTTTCAAAATACAAATTTAAAAAATTCAACGCCACAACTCTAAATTATACGATTATAATTTTTTAGGTTAATGTTAAACTAGTGTTGCTACAACAGCAGATACCTTCTCGCATTATTCGAAAATTTTCGAAAAGTCAGAGAGGTCAACGAAAATGAGGCTTGCATCATTATTTTAAACACCACTTGTTCCATCCATAAAAACAATTAAGAAAAATTTTTTTTTATAATTTACATTAAATTCAGGCAAATTCAGGCACGCGGAAACTACTCATTTCTCAAACAATTGTACATGACCTTTTTGCAAGAGCTTATTTGTTAGAAGAGATTTTATTTAAGAAAAAAAATCTCTCTTCAGAATTGTACTTTTGCAATATTAACTTTTTGCAAGCGTCGAAAATATAGAGAATTTGCCGAAAATCCGATTAGCACTATATTTTGTAGCGTGTTTTGATATATACAAGGAGAAAATTTAAAGAAAATATTTGGAGCCTTCTTTTCATAAAAAAATAACAATTCCCTATATTTCACGCAAAATTACGCACATATTTTCGGAAACTTGTACATGACCTAATTCCAAGATGAAATAAATAGCATTGAGCTATAGATCACATAGAAAAAAGTATCTTTCTTCAATATTGTAGTTTGAAGACGCGAAAATACATAATGAATTTTTGCAATTTTCAAAAAATCAGGAATTTCAGATGAAATTCGCGTCAAGAGTCCTCAACGCTACCCGAAAACAAAGTTAATAAACAAATTTGGAGTCACTTTTTAGAAAATTTAGAAAATTTAAGTGTGACTTAATGTGAAAAAAGCCGATAAGTCAAAATATCAGTTTCAACCTAACGGAGCCACGAGTTTCTTTAAATAGATCAGGGGAAAATGGAAAAAAATTGGGGAAAATCGTCTGAATAGTTTTAGCACAAGCAATGCCTACAAATAGACGAACACAGGTATCCTATCGTACACAGGTACATAAATTGCCTGTATTTCTCGCAAAAATATGTAAAAACTACTCACATTTTAAAAATATAGGACATGACATTTCAAGATGTCTTTAAAGAACAGATTACATTCAGAAAAAAATGTGTATCTTCAAAATTGAACTTCAATATATTCAATATTAACTTGTATATCTTCAATATTGAAAACGCCAAAAAATTTTGAAATTTGGAGAAAATCGTGTGGAACAAAGCGTGTGGCACAAAGCATGGATCCTGACTACACAACGTGTTAGAGGAAGTAATTTACTATATATAGGAAACAGGTTTATCCACTGTTTCGTAACCAGAGATAGGCAATAAAAGGTTTTCTGCCGAAAATCTGCCCCACACAGAGAGAAATGTAGTACAATGTACTAAAGTTTAGTAAGCGATCATATAATAAAGATAATTGTTCTTGTGGTACGATTCACTAAACACAATTTAGTTTCGTTTAGTAAATCATACAATAGAAAATTGTAAGTTAATGAACAAAGAGAATTTTAGTACTGTACTTGGTTTGTAGATAAAATCATTCGGTGAGATCTACGTTTCATATCGTCACACTTACTAAACAGTGCTTAGTAAGCGCGCGTTCTCAGAAATCTGACCAATTCGAATGATTACAGAGCCCATGTGAACAGTAATAAATCAACACTGTGTATAGTAGTATCTGCTATATAACTGGCATGTTTTTTATTGATTTTATATAATTCCATGATGTGTTCTAAATTAATAGTAGAAATAACGCCTGTTGACGATCGTCGTCAGCCAGCCTCCGCAGCTGTTCTGCTTGGTTAGGATCTGTCAGGGAACTGACGTTAATGAAGTACGAGAGCACTGGGCCTGTAGATGGGTGACCGCTCAGGAACTCCAGCTGCTACCAGCGTGAACGGGTAGAAAGAAAGTATTCTCTTTCAAGTTTCTGCTTAATAAGTCTTACTCAGAACGTTTAGTAACTTGTAAAAAGTATCTATTCGTTTAGATATGTTCACTGCGATCTGTTCAGTCAACTCAACGTTTTAGTCAACGCAACAATTCGTTTAGTTATCTCCATTAGATACCTTTCGTTGCAGGGTACGACCTGTTTTGTGAACATTACAATACGTGCATTAGTGTGTTTAAGTAAACAGCACTTTCGTGAACATGACTAGCAATTTGTTCTTCCAAAATATACTATACCGTTTAGTTCAATCTAGTACATGATTAAGTGTATGAACTAACCATTTCTCTCCGTGCGATTTCCAGTGCACGATGGCCTCTCTTTTCGTATGGAGAAGGTAAAAATGTAAAAGCAAACCTGACGAATATCAATGCTTCGAGAATTAAACTATGGCGAACTGATTAATGCCATCGAGGCATGGTTGTGGAAGGTGACTGATCCTTCCCCTATTCATATGCATCTTCAGTATAATGGCTCTTTCCTGAATAGTCTATGCATCAGCTAAATAATAACAATAATTTATTAACAATATTACGTTCGAAACTTATGCTGCCGGGGAAATGTCATTCTCATAACTATTATGGTGTCATTTCTATGATGGTCATGTGTATGATGGTCCTGTCCTCTGGGGCTGGGAGGGGGGCATGTAGGTGAGGAGCCGTGCAGGCACACTGCGTCCCCCCAACCTGCCTCGATCTCTTTCTCTCGACCACGATGCCGCCCAGGGTGACACGCGCGCAGGAAAGTCTCCCCACTATTCAACTCCAAGGAATAAACATATATTTTGATATTTGCACTCTCATTATCACAATGCATTAAGAAACTCACAATATAATACATTCGAATGTATCTCTTCGTTAATTTATGAATGATATATTTAGCTAGAAAATGCCTGACTATTTTAAGTAACAACATTGATTAAGAGACGGAAGTAAATTTGATTTGGGCAGCGGAAAGAAAATCTCTTGACTGATAAGGACCGCAAATTGGGGTGAATGCCAGGATAGCAGACTCTCAAGAAATGTGTTTTATATTTGAAATGCATTGCGTCGTCCTCGAATGAAAAAGAAGGTAGTGGAGGTCCTGAGGCAACGTGTCGGTGGCGCCTCGCGTGCCGCACGGGCGCGTATGCAGCCTCCATGCGCTCACGCCCTCAAGGACGCTCCACTTGCATTGCTTGGGCACTGCACCGCGACACTTCGCTCCCTCCCGCTCCCAGGCGAGCCCCCTGCCTCCCCTCGCACAGCGCAAGTTTTTCTCAGCAAAATAAGGCCTTAGAATTTTCAATTCTAATACTGCGCGTTGTTATTATACACAGTAGTACATACAGCATCTTCTGTACCCAACAGTCATTAATAGCAGAAAATGCTGTGTAAAAGTGTTTTAGCAATTCTGGAGAACTGCCAGAAAAAACAATATCAGTTTTCCTCGCATGTTTTATAACATATAATAGTTAAAACTTTGATAAAATTCCTTTCGTTGGAATATATAAATAAAATTTCAATGCCGAATTTTAAATTATATTTCGGCAGACTATAATAATTATTACAGTTGTACCTCTGTTAATATCAATATCGCTGTACCTACCATTGGATACTCAATAAAAGTATATAAATCACCCAGCGTTTCCAATGTCTATTTGTAGCTTATTTACACACAAAAACTTCTAAATGAGCAGTGCAGTCTGTAATATCCGTCACACACGAATCAATCACATAATCCGTTAATTTCGTTTTATAGTTCAGATTATACTGTATTACACACAATTTCAAGAAAATCCAGTGAAAACAAATTTCATGAAATATAATAAACATGATATGTAGTAAACGTGGAACTAGGAATCATTCCAAGACATCTTGTAAATAACACAAAAGGAAAAAAATCTCCACATAAAGCAGTTTTCGACTCCAGATGCACCAATGCTGTGTAACAAATAAATCACTTATCCAAATTGGCAAATCACTGGATTTCTTGTTTTCTAGCACTTCCCGTTTCGCACATCGGAAGGAAAACACTGTACGACTTCGGAAACAAAATCTGGATTTACCAGAGAGGCCGACGATCCACTCAAGTCTCGAGTAGCACATCCATGAAGGTGGGGATAGCTAAGTTACAAAACGCCCCTCCCACTTTCCGTGAATGGTGTACGGACATCAGAAACAGATGTGGCACGGTGGAGCCTCAGACGTTCAAGAGCTACCATGGTAGCTCCATGCGTCTCGGATGATGAATATTCTCGAACATCATTTGAGGCAGTACGTGGTGCCTGGTGCTGTTTGTTGATAATGGGAGCAAATTGCGAGTGACTGAGAGGAGCAGCGTGGCAGGCCACAGCTGAACAGGACGCCGATCGGCCTTCGTCGGGGTGCGGAGAGGCGAGGCGCGGAGGAGCGAGGCGTGGCGGGGTGTGGCGGGGTGTGGCGGGGCGTGGCGGAGCGCGACGGACCGCTAGCGCGCGTTCCAACTGACCTGTGGCAGAGCACGCGAGCGTGGGCAGTAGACCTGCGGCGGCGCTGCCGGGCAGCGGCAGCTCCATCTTGGCCCAGTGGCACGTGGCCGCGGGCGCGGGCGCGTAGCAAACGCCGAGGGCGGCAGCGGGGCCGGCGAACTCGTTGCTACACGTGGGGCTGGGCACGTAGGGCACACTGCGGCTGGAAATCAGCATGATCGGCCGCGCTGGGCCGTCATGAGAACCGCTCTCTCCACACGGCGTCCAGAGCGAGCGTTGCGGTCGCGGCCCCCGCGCGCGGCCTGCGACCCGTGGCTCCGAGCGTGCGGATGCGCGAGCAAGGCGGGCGAGCGCAGCGGCCCAGATTCTCAACGGCGCCCGCGGAGGCTGGGCGGCGTCTGAACCAGCGCGCCGACTGCGGTGGGTGTGATCATGCTTACCCAAACACTGAGAGGTAATCTCACACGAGGCGGGCGGGAGGATGGGCCAGGAGCGGGAGGCGGGAGGCGGGAGGACGGCGAGCGGGGGCGGCGGGCGGTGGTGGCGGGCGGCGGGCGGCGGCTGCGGGCGGGCAGGCGCGACCACGGCCGCCGCCAGGTGAGATGCGTTGAGGGGAAGGGGTGGGCGAGGGGAGCGGAGAGGGGCGCATTGGGTTGGCTTGCTCAGTCACGAGCCAGCGGATAGGCAGGCTTGCAGGCCGCGGCGCGCCGTCGCGCGCGGTGGTGGGAGAGGCGAGAAGCACCCATGGTGGTGGCGAGGAAGCGGGGAGGGGAGGGAAGAGAATGGGACGCCAACGCGGCTCCGCGAGAGCGCGTGGCGCCCGGGAAGCATCGCCGGTGGAGGACAGGCGCGCTCCGCCAGCGGGCCGCCGCCCGCGCCTGCACTCCCTCGCCCGTTTCGCTTGCGCCCCAGCGCGCTCCCCACCACCACCCCGCCCCCGCCCCGCCCACGCCCCCGCCGCTCGCTCGCTCGCAGTTAATTGCGGGCACGCTAGGGCAACGAGAGGCTTCTGTAATTCTTTTATTACCGGCCACGTTTTCTCGCATGTTCTTCTGAGACTTGTCAGACGGTCCGCTTCCTTTTGCATCGTCATTGATTGAACGAGAAAAATAAATAATGTACTGCCAATAGTAGGCGTCTGTACAAAATAGTCTGCCCAAGCTTTAAGTTCGTTCCAAATGACTTCAAAATGAGACAATCTACCGGACGTCACACCTGCTGAGTTTCTGAACACTAATGTTATTTCAGACAGAAGCGAGGCGCGATTTTGGTAATTTCGGGTCAAACCACTCAAATAGCTAGGCGCATTACAACAGAAACCAATGGCTGGTAGGTGACATCGTAGAGTTAAAAGAAAGGACAAATGGAAACTACTATTTGCTGCCTATGACTCTGCAATATCAAACCTACTTAGTTTAAACACCCTAACTATAGATATTTTCTAGGTCTTGCGTCAAAAATACAGAAAGCGCTAAAATGTTAATATTTCCCCAATGGTTTATCTCATGCATATGCCATTCGCAAATAATTTCACCTGCTAGGAAGAGGTTGGGGCAAAATGGAAAACCTAACCTAGACCAAACAAATAGAAAAGTAACTAGGGCGAGAAAGTGTGTGTCATTGAGAAGCACCACTAGTTTAGCGGCGGCCGCGCGATTCCCGTGCCCCAACGTCACAGCAACCACGTTGAACAACACATGCATTGCCCGGACACTCCTCAGGGTTACAACCCCGCAGGAGAATTATCGGTTTTTAGGAGAATTTTGTTATGTGTAACATATACGATAGTGACAATGAAATAATCCTCTTTCGTAAGAGAATTTCACGTGTAAAATTATCTTTTAATATAAATCTATCAGTATGAACCGGTATGTTCTAAAATAGGAGTTTCTAAATGTAGTGGGTAGTGGCCGTAGCCCTTGAGAAGACAAGAGGAGTTGCGACAACACATGTTTTGGAGACCGGTCGGGAGCTTAAAAAACATGCACTACACTTACGAGATTAATTACCTCTGTAGTTGACGCGCCCTGAATCATTAACAACCAACCAATCAGCCTCAAATATGAAGATGCAGAGAATCTGGCAAGTAAATATATTGACCGGGTAGCGTTAAATAAAGTTAGTCAACTTATCCTCAGAAGATCCTGAATAAGGACTTAGAAATTAAAATGAACAGTGTATGTTACTTTGTAAATATAATTCATACATTCATGGATATTGAATATAACTAATTATAAAGGAAAACATTTGCACTTTGATATAATATGAACCGCATGTGAAAAATACTGTAAGACGACTGATAGTTCCTGATAATGCGACCAAGTACTGGATATATTTTATTTTTCCTTTATATTTAAATAGGACGTAATGATTTAACCAAGTAATATGCTAGATTTTGTTTGGTACAAAAACCAAGTAAGTCGAAATAAATACATAATTCCTAATTATTAGTTTCGAACAGTAAATCTATACTTTTATGATTGATATTCATATACGACACACATACAATATACAGGAATCGTTCATTACAATGACTTTATTACGTTTTGTAAAAATGCACCCGTTCAGTGGATGTCTCACAATGTTTTTGCTTTTATTTTAAAAGTGTTGTTTCTGGTCTTACCACGTTCTTGCACTAAATCCCTCAATTGCATGCAGCACGAAAATAAATGATGAGCAAATGGTCTCTCAGTCAAACCTCAAATGGAATACCAATATAAATGAATTGAACACTAAATTAATTCCATAATATTATATTTAGAATCCTTTTAAATTTACTCTGCTTTCATACAGCTAGTTGCGCGCACGTTGGGATTCGTAGTGCATTTGCGCATGAAATACGATACAATATTCTGGGGAAAACACATCCTGCTGTACCCAGACTTTCATAGTACGGACACAAAGATCAGGATAATAAGCAAATTCAATCCAAGTGATTATGAAAGCACCTCTTAATTGATCTTAGATTACAACCTATTAATTTACGAATGAAAGATTTTTGTCGAAACTGACTTACCCAAAGATAGGAACATATTTTCATGTAATATAGACACCTATAATTACAACATATGTCATGAATATTAATTAGTAGGGGGCAGGTTTTAATGAAATGTCATTTTTTTCTTTTCACGTTAGAACAATGCTTTTTAGTATAGACATTAATTTTATTTCATGACAAAAGGAAATTATCCATCTTTTAGGTCATTTTTGAATTTTTCGTCGATTTCGAATAAGTTTTACTCTTACATTTACATTTGTCTTTATCGCTACGGAGTAGAGAGAAAGTTATATAATACTGCTCAAAAACGGGGAATTTTCGGCAGAAAAACTCTTATTACAAAGCCCTAGAAACAAAAAAGTGGATAAACCCAGTTAATAAATTCAAAAATTCCTCTATCACGTGATGTAGAATTCATGATTTTTGGGTTCTTATACCGAAAAATCGAATGACTCCAAAACGTCTGTCCATCTGTCCGTCTGTCCGTCTGTCCATCTGTGAACAACTCTAGCGGCTAAACCATTAAGCCGATTTTCTCCAAAATTGATATTCCCGAATTAATCTGGGGGATGTTTCGACCCCTTGCATTTGAAACCGATATTTCAATTTTGGGGGGTACTTTACATGAAGTCCATGGGACATTTTTCGACGTTCTACAACTAAAATATTAAAGGTAGAGATTTTTCCCCTAATGAAATCCGTTCCTTAAAGATAGATTTTGAAATAAGGTCAAGTAAAAATTTTCGCACATTTCAGTACTTTTTGCGTAATTTTGCGTGAAAATGTGAGCGAGAAAGTACATTGTTTTAGCTCCACGTATTACCTTTTCCTGTCATTTTTCGCTGATTTCATAGGTTGTAATATCACTTTAATGGTACTTACTTCAAATAATTTTTCACGATATGCAACAAATAATGCTCTCCACAGAATTCCTGAAGAGCCTATTTGATTTCTTCGCTCAGAAAATGTAATGTCAGCCGTTGCATGTATTCTAAGGTTCCTGTGACGCCCATAAGCGCCATTGTCGGTCAGGCCGATTTTACTATTACTAAAGACAGAGAGTTTCTGGTAAACAACAGTCTAAACCAAAAGTTTGCAAGCTGAGTTCACTTGAAAGATAGGAAGGAGCCTTGATTATATTAATAACTTATCCAACATTGAGTTGTTCATCCGCACTAGTTTTTATCAATTTTCTTACGTCATTTTTCTTTGCTTTTAAGGCATTTTAAAAACATTTAAGAGCATTTTATTTATCAGTTTAGGCGATATTTGAGATCATCAAAATCCGCTCCGTATTAATCAAGTATTAGTATTAACAGTTTTTCTATAAAAAATCTACATTTAATAAATTAAGTGTTTTACAACATTCTGGAAGATGACATTAAACTATTAACATCAATACAGAAGTTTCAAAGCCAAGTAAAACCTTTTCTGAGCCAATCTTATCTTTTATCAATAGAGCCTAGAAAGGCTACTGTATTATCTAGTTCAATTTCTATTATGAATTGAAGTTTGCTACGAAAGTTAAAATGTTTTACTAGAGTGTGTTGCAAACCCATGGGTATCGATAGACATGTGCTGTACACACGTGGATAACACATATTTGACCCTTATTGCATGCTCTCCTAAATGATTTGAATTTTCGTTGGGGTTCCTGATAATTCCATCTCAAAAGTTAAAAAAGTGTCATGTCAAAATTACGAAATTAGCTTCATAAAAAATTCACCGAAATCAACAGAAAATTCGTAAACGATTTGACATTGTAGGAAATAATGAGTACAAAATACGCAGAAAAATGAGCTAAGAATTAGGAAAATATTTCCTCAAAGTGAAAAACCATTAAAATCAGTGAAAATTAGAAGTAATTCCAGAATAAACTTTTTAGAAAAATTTGATTTTGTCAAGCTTATTGCCTAATAATAAATATTTTAGTAAATTCGAATGTAAAGGATAAACAGCCAAGGGGTATATGGATCATAAGCGAACTGGTAATTTTGAGGGTCATTAAGAATATTTTTATATTAAAAATGGAATTATCTGATTAATACTATCTAAATATTTCAATGCAGAATTGCAAATTTCAAGTACAATAGTATTATCAGATATTCTGAAAACAAATTTCTAGATTTACTATGGCCGTATCTTTTGCGACATTTTTATATAACTATCATAATATGGGGGCCTCTGAGATGGCTCGTGGGCAGCGCACTAGCTTTCCGTGCTGCGCGCTGCCCATCCCGGTCGAGGAGAAAAATATAGTTTCCTTCAAAATCGTCCCAGTTTCTGTAGCTGTGACGAAGAAAAGCTCAAGCAGGCGGATCTTGCTAGTTCCGGTGCAGAGAATACGTCATGTTCGCCTTATGTCGCTCTTACCCCGAAGTATGGGAATTGAACTAGGCCCATGGAAGGGGGACACCGGTAACTGGCCGGCGAAGTCGCACTACCGACCCAATAAAGCCAAATACATACAGATCATTATATGTATACTTTTACCCCCCCCCTGCTGGGTGTACCAATCTGGCCCTACCTTACTTGGACGTATTTATATTCACACAGAATATCATAAAACTGTCTTTCCCCTTTTACCCCTTTACTATCATTAGTTATGTCGAAATGATACAGTCATGATAAATTTTATTTTGAATGTCCGATTGACCGTCAATACAGGATCTCGGCAGTGCAAGTTTTATGTATGCGATTATTTATAATTTCGTATGTGATATCTGAAAACCTTTTCGCTATACTCAGAAATAATGATATATACTCTGAAAATAACATATTCAATTGTATTCTGCAAATATGTACAAGGATACAGTATATAGCAGGTGATAAACATAATCCAAACCCAACAACAACTTTAACAAAACTATTCTTAATTCTTCATTGTTGTTTTGCATCTTATATTTTTCAATTTCCCTCCCTGAATGCATGCATGGCCATTGACTTCTTTCAAAATATTAGATTAATTCTTCAAATTAAATCAGACTTGATTTTCCTACATTATCTCAATTTTGACCAGAATTCCCCGTTGTTTACTTTCCTTTTGCAGCAGGGCAGAACCCTTGACAATCGTTCCCAGTTAGTTTCATCTCCATTTTGCTGTTTAATCCACACAAAAATGTCCGTGTTTTATAAGCGCACTGATATTTCCATATTTACTTCCGAAATTCCCTGATAATTCTATACTCAAACATTTCTTCTTACTTCATAACTCAATCATCAGCGTTGACCACTATCGCGTAAAAATTTTAAGTCCCGACTTCACTTCAACAATAACGAAAAATCATCCTGTCTCGTCTCTATCTCTCACCATCACCCGATCCACGTCACGTCTACACATCCGTTCATCCTGCGCGCCTGTCGACTGTTTTTTTAGAATATTGTGCAACTATCACACAAATACGTTTCTTCCTGCTTCTACTGCACATCTCATTCGATAACACTAATATATCCAAATTCTCATTGGTCACGTGTGTTACGCGTTTCATTCCTTGGAAAATATTTTATTAAAATATTTTCATTTCCCCCACGGAATTTGCTCACGTGTCCTTTATGTTAGTTAAATCTGTCACAATATTGTCTATTTTCCCCATTGTTGTTTACATCTATATTCTCTTATATTACTGTTTACATGTTCACATCTTTGCATTCGTTCCTGTCTCCATTGTTGCTATCGCCGTATTTACTTTCATTTACGAATTCCTTTGTTTATACTTGTAATCATCCATTGCACTACTGATACAATAATTTTCACTATCTTCAATGATAATCTTTTATTAATGGTAAACTCTGTAGTCTATTGTCATTATTTTTGTAAATTACAGGAGAATTTGATATTGCTGAATTATAAATTTCGCATGATATTTGACTTATCGTTCTTATTTTTAACACAACAATAATTGCAGTTGTACCCCATACGTCACACAGTTTTAACCTTTTTTGACATTTAATAACTAAGTAAATAAATAAGTAAATAAACACAAAAAATAGAAAAAATCAAATTGAGACAACTTATGGAACAGATGTTACTCGGTTATGACTTCACGTCTGCATGAACCAAGATGCACTGCAAGAAATAGACTGAATAATTAGATTATATCAGAATAACACAATATTCACGCTATTTTTTCATTAACGTATGGAATGAAGCAATTTACTCAAAGCCGTAGAGTCCCAATTTATTAGTTTGACATAAAAAGTAAAGAATTTGCAAAACATATGACATCATGAGGATCAATACATAATATGTAGTTCTAATTTCAAGCTAGAAAGAGTATGAACACCACAAGTTTAAAAATACTAAACAAAATAAGTTGAATTCTGTCACAAAATATGATAAATACAATAAGTTAATCCCGTGTATATTTGTCAGTTTAAGTAAAATGCTATAATATGTTGGCTCAAATTGACCGCACATTTGCGTATAACGAGCGAATAAATAACATTAATGTGCCCTGGCTTCCTTATTTTCTTCCGGGAAAATACTAGTCTTACTAGACCAGCGGTTAACTTGGATTCCCGACACTCAATCAAAAGCCCAGAGTCTACGTGCAAAAATTTTTAAGTTAAAATGTTTTAAACATAAAAAGTCTTCGATAAATAAGATCAATAATCACATGTGTGTGGTCAACTTCGGGCAACATCACCGACGAATCTATCCACAACTATTTTATAACATGTAATTCAGACTGTATTTCTTATTACACTGGCGGAAAAAAAAAGTATTGCAACACCGGAAAGGGCAAGAGCAATGAAGTAGGCGATAAGGAATATTAGGGATGTGGGGTTGTAGAAGCTGTGATTAACATTTCACGGATGACTGACGCCCGGTGACGTAATGGCAGCGTGACGAAATGGCCCGGACGCGCTAATACTCCGCGGCTTTAAAAAGCGCTGGCCACTGCGCCAATAAGTTTTAGTGGGAACTTAGGTATGCCACGGCGTCGCACTCATTCGTCCTTTAAACAACTGGACCAGTATGAGCGGTTTCGGATTGTCGGCCAACGCAAAGACGGGTGGTCCTTTCGGCGCACTGCTGACCACGTGGGCTATGATGCGACGTCGGTGCTGCGGTAGACGAGCATTCCCATAGCCGTAGACCCACTTTGGGGCGAGGACAACGTGGAGCACTGACAAACGTCAGGATCGACGCATCGTGAGGACGGTGTTGGCAGACGGTACGGCCGCCCACGCCGAGATACGTGCCAGACTCACGTGTACCCCAACGTGTCTCCACGGACCACGGAGGTTACTTGCTACAGGATTACAACCACACATACCGCTAGCCCGCCTGTCACTCACGCCGAAACATCGTCGAACATGTCTGGCGTGGTTGAATGTGCGAGTCAGCCGGGAGACGCATGCACTGGTGTTCAGTGACGAGAGCCGCTTCTGCCTGCACGTCAGTGATGGTCGTGGTCGTGTGCGTGTGCGGCGTCGCCAGGCGAGTGCGTGCGTCCGGAGTGTGTTCGTCCACGTCACGTAGGAAGTGATGGACCACCCCGGGAGTGATGGCGTGGGGTGCCATCAGCAACAACGCGCGTTCGTCTTTGGTGTGCATGGAGGGATCATTGACAAGCCCTGGATACATCCGGCACGTTGTGCTGCCTTTGCTGATATCTTTCTTGCATCGGGTGGTTGGTGCGCTGTTCCAACAGGACAATGCCCGGTCTCACACTGCCCGCGCTACGCAACACGCTCTCCGCAATTGTCAACTGCTCTGGCCGGCACGCTCGCTGGATTTGCCCCCGATCGAGCATGTGTGGGACATGATGGGCATGAGCGACTATCCAAAAAACATCTCTTCCTGCTCTGCGTGAGGTGGTGCAGGAGACGTGGAGCAGTGTACCGTAGGACACTATTCGCTACCTGTACGATGGGATGCCAGCCCGCATCAGGGTTTCTCGTACTGCCCGCGGATTTTAGTCGCAGTATTGATATGGCGTTTCCGGTCCATGGTTCTCTGTTGCTGGAAGTGCGTGCCTGACGTGGCTTTGCCTATGTAATCGTGTGCAGTATTCTGTCTGCATGTGCTGTATCTGTACGGAGGAATAAATTGTACAATGCAATCCGGGTGTTGCAATACTTTCTTCCGCCAGTGTATTTTCAGTGCGTTGATTCGAAATATCCAAACAAACATTTTCCTACACGCACCAATTCTTTCTTACACGTGAAGTCACTTTCTATGTATTATTGCGGTCCATTTGTTCTTCAGAGAAAATAATTATTTTAGTATTGGCAATACTGTCTAATGTTCCGGCGCATTTTCTGCACGTTTCTCGTTAACATCGACATTCTGTATCACGTGGTGAGAAAGAATGGTGGGAAGAAATTAGGAAGTATGTTTAAGAGCTATTTCCATTTTTCGTGGTTTGTGTTAGTTTTGCGACATAAGAACAGCTGAGTGGTAATCATAGACACATATAAGAGTCATGGATGTATATATCATCTAAATTCAGCCTGTTATATGTATGGGAAAGTTATAAAGAAATCGCAAGGAATGTGTGACAGAGCTTACGAACAGTATGTAAATTCTATTTTGGTTGGCCTCCAGGTGTCCAAGACAAGCCCACGAGCTCCCCAAGTGTCTTGCGTTACTTATGTCGTGACACTGAGTGAAAGAAAAACATCGGACAATGAAGTTCGAAATCCTCATGACTTGGCGACAACCAAAGGTTCATGTAATGGACTATTTTTGCCTCAAGTTGAAGGCTATTCACAACAAAAAGCAAACAAGTATTGACGTCGCGTCAGCAATGAAACGGACTGCAATTGCCAATTGCCAATTCCAAGGCACAACCACTACATTCATCGCAAACATATTGTCTGACAGTGCATGTGAAGGTGATGAATCGAGAGTGAAAAATGGAAAGCAAACGAAGGCCACATCTAATTCAGCAGGCTGGACTCAATGACCTAGTGCGGAATCTGAATTTGTCGAAACACTAAACTGAATAGTGGAGCCTTTTGGCATCAAGTATGTTTATATCAGTATACCGGAAACGAAGTAAAGAATTTGTACAGTTCTCTTCAATGGAAATGTCAATGTGTGTTTGTAAAAATGTGACTGGACCCTTCCACGTACTTGAATTTGAGTACAAATAAACTTGAATACAATTCCAGTGCATGGGGTCACTGAATGCTTCAAAGTTTAGTTTAAAGGCTGTGTTGTTGCCTAATGGACATAAATGACCTTCCATGCCCCTAATTCATGCAGTGGGTCTGAGGGAGAAGTCTGATGCAATGAAAGTTGTCCTTTCGGCCATTAACTATAAGACGTTCACCAGGAAGATTTGTTGTAATTTGAAGGTTACATCCATACTTCAAGGTTTGCAAAGAGGATTTACAAAATGCTGTTTTCTATGTCTTTGGGAGAGCAGATTCACTGCAAATCACTATGTACAAAGAGCCGAGTCGTTAACAGCACGCAATTGAAGAAAGTGTTGCTTATGCTCCACTGGCTCAACCAGAAAATATTATTGTTCCTACTCTACACTCTAAACTTGGCTTAATAAGCTCGTTTATAAGGTCCTTGCAGAAAGATAGTCAAACATTCATGAAATTAAGGGAAAAGTTTCCCAATATTACCTAAGACATTAAGCATTCTACTGGTATTTATGTAGGGCCTCCAATAAGGAACCTCATTCATGATTCATATTTTGAAACAAAAATGGACAATGAGAAACTAGCAGCATGGAAATCCTTTTCAGCTGTATGTGATGGTTTCCTGGGAAGAAAAATGAATCCAAATTATGAAGAATTGGTTCGTGATTTGAATCAACCTTAGGAAGCACTTGACTGCCGAATGTCGTTCAAGTTGCATTTCCTGGATTGCCATTTGGACGTTTTTCTTGATAACGTGCGTGACATGAGGGATGGGCATGGAAAACGATTTCACAAGGAAATCGCCCAAATGGAAAGATTGAGGAGAGATGCAAGTGAGATGGGATGCTTCCATGACAGGTGATTTTGTTGGTTCCTTTGCAGGGAAACTCCCAGTGCAACATTTAAGAGACAATCTACTGGCGTGTATTTTCAAAAATAGTGAACACATTTTAAACTCTACATTAATATTACATTTTGATTCTAGAAAACTATAAATACGTTTGACTATTGTATTTGAAATTATGATGTACAATAAAATTTGTCTAAGTCGGAATCCATCGGGACAAAAATATTCCGGTTTAGGGAGGTTTCCGTTTTATGCAGATTTGTCCACTTTTTGACATTTGTGATATTCATACTACCACCCGAAGCTCATAAAAATGTCACCTCATAGAGTAGTGGTTGCTGTTGAACTGTTTGCTGACTCAATGTACAATGCGCCACAACCCAGACGTTCTTATACCCTCGCAAGCATCTCTGGCCGAGGGGTTATGATTTTTAACAAGGAAAATGAGACGCGTGCCACGCCCGTTCATCGTCTAACGCTCAGTGTCAGGATTTCCCTTCGGCCTATGCCCTGAAAGATCCTGACGTCGGATTCTACGCTGACAGCTGAAGTTCCTTTCCTTCACTGGAGGGCTGCCACGACTAAATCTCGTTTTCCTGGGATAGAGTATTGAAACAGATTTGCAGATACATTCATTTAGAATATCTCGCGTCTCTGCCATTTGCATTAAATTAACAGGAATTCCGTTTTATAATTATTTTCTCTGTAGGACACGGAAAACCGTTCCGTTTTATGCTATGTCATTGAACTTCACGGGCCGGAAAAAATTCCGTTTAAGGCAAGTTTTCGGCTTGTACAGGTTCCGGTTTAGACAGATTGTACTGTATCTATATTTCGGTACTACGGACCGAATGTCCACTCTGTGAAGGCCCTTGTTTAACCGATACCTTGCGTTTACAAAGCGACGTTTATGCATCAACGTCGGCTTATCGCCGTCAGAGCTGCAACGAGAACCAGAAGGCGCAACTAGAAGATTCTGATGTAACGAATTATTCGCTCTAGTAAATTTGACCAATCAGGAATTTCTTCCACGAACGCACGGAAATATGCGAGAAGAAAGGGAACTTCGTTCATTTTTTTGCTATTTAAAGTTGCATCAACATCTAGGTCATTAGCGACCACTATTGGTGTTAAGGTTATGGTAACTGTAAAGATGAAACCATATATGATAAGGGGTGAAAGGACGAACACTCATACAACCATCTCCGAGGCGGGACTAGACCTCGCGACCCTTCGGTCTGAGATCGCTACGACACTACTGCTTAGCGATCTCGGCCACCGGATCGGCTTTGTCCATTTTACCTGCAATGTTCGTATAAAGAAGTCGCCTGAAAACGTGCCGGACAGGGAGAACATTTAACGGAAGCGCCATTAGAAAAGCTTATAAAAAGGTAATGAATTTCAACATATTAAATCACATTGTGTTATAAACTGAATTATGAAACTTTTGGATTTGTGGAATTATACAGAATTAAATATGCAATGTGAATAAGCGGCACACAATTCGATAGAAAGAAAATCATACGATTTCCAAAAGAGTATATTTCTTGGGTACGCTTTGAACATTATTCAATCCAAATACCAATATAAAATATTTTTCCTACAGCTTTTATTTTTACTTTTGGTTTTCAAAAAGGAAAGTTATAACGGAGCCTAATTTCGAGCGAGGATTTCGAAGCAGTTCTTCGGAAGGAGCCTTCGCTACGCGCCGAACAGTATACATCTCCAGAAACGCTGCGCCATGACCTTGACGTGAAGACTTGCGACTCCGAGGTCGACGTACAGATCCAACGCAACAGGGCGACATGAGTTAAATTTAACGGTTTTTACATTAAAGAGGCAAATTTGCATAATACGAAATTAACGTTTTCGAAAAGGGACATAAACTATTTCAAAAGTACGTTAAATGATGTATACTCAAATCACTATTACTAGCATACATCCCATGCTTAAATAGACTGCCGTAACTTGAAAACAGAATCTAGAATACAGCAAATAACTGAAAAATCTATTTTGTGAGTTTCGTAAATTTAATTAAACTGAAAAGCGATTGATCAGAGTGTGATTAAGATGTGTAATGTTCTAATACTTAGATTCTTGAACATTGTCATTGTAAAATTCTTTTTTTAAATTACGAAATTCATGAAATTGAATAATTTCGTAATTAGCTTGGTGTTGATAACACGTAAGAAACTTAAACTGTTCAAAGGGATTGGTTTCGTTTACTGGACTAAGTATTGAGTTCAGATTGTGTTTAAAAGCTTTAACATAGGATTCTTGTTTTTTTGTGAAAACGTATTGATTTATTTGTGTGTGTAAAGGGTATATGCTTGTGAGTACATTTTATTGCAGCTCGTATTTTCTGTGTATTTATTGTGAATTTCATAAGTGTCATTCAAAGTTTTTTTTATGTTTTTGAGACTCAACTAAAGCGTAGCCTATTATTTGCTTGAAAACAATGTAAATTTAAAAGTTATCTGTTACAATTTAATAAGTACTCGACTCTTCCTTCTATTCATCTCAAAAAACGTACCCACAACCTTGTATTGAAGTGTAAACAGATTTACCACAGCAATCTTTCTCGTGACATTTATCAAACTTGTTACGTGTCGAGTAAGAACTATTGTTTACACGAGTCATCCATCTCGTCCCTCCTAATAAGTCAGAGAGGTTGGTGACACAATTTTTGCATGCCGGTGTTAGTTTTTTTGTGGTCATTTACTGTGTAATGGTCTTTTGCACAGAATGGCCATAAATTTCATCATTACAGTTATGCCTTGTGTGACTGAAGTCCAGACCCTCAAACACTATATTGGACAATATGTCTTTTTAAGTTTTAACACACTAATTACGTATATGATATATTTTTAGAACTTCCTCAACTTTGTTGCCCGTAAAACTCTGCTGCTATAACCGGAATCTTAATATCGGAATAATCTTCACACTTGTCAATAAAGGGTATTTCGAAATCAAACCTTCGTATGTCTCTTGCTGAGTTACTGACTGGTGAATTTTTTCTAAAAACTACTGAAAAGTTCTTGTTGGTGGGATCTTTGTATGCAATTGTCTATTTCTACTTAACAAGCATTTAATGGCCTTTCTGAAGTCCGCTATGTACTTGAACGAGAGTGTAATTTTGATGTTCACCATTTCTGAGCTGAATGGAAGTTATTTCCGATTTGTTCAAATAAGATTTTTTTAATATTTTTTAAAATTTTATTTTACGTCAAAACAATCAGTTAAAACTGCGTATGACGTGCTATGGGGAGAAGTGAATTGTGTGCACAGTTTCAAAATTCTGTGATCCCTACACTTAGTCATATACAACTTGAATTTTGAATCAATGAAGAGGGGAAAAAAGCTAGCTCCCCTGTAATAAAAAAGCTATTTTTAAGGAAAAATAAGCAATAATTTTTTTGGCTCTTATTAATGATGTCCTTCGGAATAATATTTCCTGCCGCGACACCATGCAAACGATAATTCGAATAACTATATTTCCAACTGAATTCTAGAAGACGTGCACAGATAATGAAGTTACATTTATGTTCAGAAGCAAAACAAGGGGCCATCTCAGCATTTGCACAATGGATCAGGGAAACTGGACGAAAAACCTGTTCGAGATGGGGGTCATTGACCCAGAAGCTGCGATACAATACTTGCTACATATTGTTTAGAATTATATAGTCCAATATTAAATAAAACATTAAATATCACTGTTAAAATTAATGTTACTTTCCTTGTGATGCTCAGTATAGTCTCTAATTGTATAGAAACAGTTATGCAGCAGAAACGATTTCACTTTCGATTTAAACTTTTCTATCGAATTTAATCGTTTAATGTCATCTGGCAAAGTGTTGTAAAATAATGTACATGTATTGTATGTGAATCTCTTGTAATGAGCTGTTGATACTGTCACCTGATGAATATGATTTCTACGTCGAGTGTTATAGTAATAGATATCGGCATTTTCTGAAAATATATTCCCGCCCTTAAGCAAGTCATTTTTGACAAAAAACACTGATTCGTAAATCAACAGACAAGGTAATGGTAAAATTCCTAGATTAATGAAGAGAGGCTCAAAATCACGGCTAAAATCACGTGGGTGGGATTTGGTTATTATTCGTACAATTAGTTTTTGTAATCTAAAAGTCTGGGAGCTATAAGATGTATTTCTCCAGAATATTATGCCATATCTCAGGCGGGAATGAACATACCCAAAATATACACAACGATCAGTATGAAGGCTGACTGAATTTGCAGGAATTCTGAACGCGTAGCATAATGAACTTAATTTTGTGTTCAATTCATTTCAATGAACGTTCCATTTAAGGTTTGACTGAATTGATAGACCTGAAAATTTTGCTGGCTTAACATCACTCAATGGTACACTGTTCATTTTCAATGGAAAAAAGAATAGTTTAATTGAAATGGAAAACTGCATTAAAACCGTTTTCTTTTCGTTTACTATTAATTTGTTATTTCGGAACTAATTTGAAACATCTGATATTGTACTATTTACGGTTTCTTCATTGCAAAGGATGATCTATCATCCGCAAAGAAACCTGTTCTTCCGTTTCGAATCGTCGAGGGCGTATCGTTCACGTAAAGTAGGAACAGAATAGGGCCTAAAATGGATCCTTGAGGAACTCAAGCCCACGTGCAATGGGCAAAGAGTCGAAAAGGTGCGTACGTAATGTTCCATCGTTCCAGTAAGGTATTTCCACTCTCTGGGATTGCTAAGGTGCGAACATAACAAATCTAGAGCAATACCACGGATTCCATATGAAACTAATATTGAAAGTTAAATGGCATGATCAATGACGTCAAAAGCTTTTGAGAGATCTAAAAAAATTCCAACAGGTGCTTCGTTTTAGTCCAATTATGAGGCGACATCTTTAAGAAAAGAAAATATGGCTGTTTCCGTAGATTTTGATTTTGTAAATCCACCTTGGCAATTTAAAAGCGCATCGCGTTTACTGAGAAAGGTTTCTATTCGCACGTTAAAAAGTCTCTCTAATATTTTTGAAAAAACTGATAGAAGAGAAATGGGCCGATAATTTTGAATTTCATTTTTGTTGCCTTTTTTGAAGAGCGGCTTAATTTTAGCTGTTTTGAAAATATCTGGAAACGTTCCGGTGGCTAAGGATGCATTAAATATGTGAGTTAACGGGTGTATAATGGCATACGCACAGGTCCTTAAGAAAGAATCCGGGAATTCATCTGAAGCGGACGAATATTAATTTTTTAGTTTACCGATTATTTTGAAAATTTCATAGGAAGAAGTTTCGGAAACGAACATCGTGTCTAGAATTTTGGGTGAACTGTCTGTTATTGAATTTTGTGGCTGAAGCCCTTTAGTGAGATCGGCAGCAATTTTTGAAAAGTATTGGTTAAAGAGACTAGCCACTGTTGCCGGATCGTTCACATTTATATCGTTATATTTTAAAACAACACTCTCAACAAGATTTCTAGTTGATTTGGTCGTATTTTTTATTATATTCCACATTGCTTCTGTTTTGTTATTTGAGTTCAAAATATCCTTATCTTGTTTCATGATTTGAGCCTGCCTTATGACTTTTCTTAATGATGATTTGTATTTTTTAAAGTTGCTGAGGAAATCTTGAGATACGTTTAGAAATGAAGGAAAGAATTTGCTTGTTTTTAGAAGATGTCCTAATCCCTTGTGTTATCCAAGAATTGCTTTTCCGTGAAATATTTACTTTTCTTTTTTGAAGAGGGAAGCAAGTGTTAAAATCAAATGAAAGAGTTGAAATAAAAGAATTATATTTGTCGTTTGCATCAACAGTATTATAAACCGCTTCCCATGATTCCTGCATCAAGTAATCAATGAATAATTTTATTTTACTTTTTGTAAACAATCTAGTCACCCGTGTATTATTTATTGTGTTAGTGATCGCATTTCTTTTAATGGTAAGAATTTGTGCATTGTGGACACTGTATCCTAAATCTTTTGTTTCAACTTCATATCGAGTAGTAGTTTTGTTAATTATAATTTTATCAATTGCCTTCATCAAATTTAGTCTGATCCGTGTAGGTACATTAATTGTAATTTCTAAATTGAAGGAATGGAATTGAAGGAAGGTCGATGTTGCACGTGACTTCCATTTCTGCTGTGTTGTAGAGGAGCACAATGGCTCCCGCTATGCTTTGAGCCAGAACAGGGCTCGATAGTTGAAAACGGCTATTAATACTGAAAAATCAATTACACACCTGCTTGTGTGGATCAGTTCACTACTATTGTGACTGTAAATTAACAACTTGGAACACAAATTTAATGTCACTGATACTGCACTATTACTAGTTGAATTGTTCTGAGCTGTGCGGAGCGCGATGTGTGCTGGTCGTTGGATTAGTACGGAATGTCAACTTCTTTGTTCATTGCCTCTTCATTTTTTATTAATTCTAATTATATGTGCAGTGCAGGTACTGCACATATAGGTGATACTGAAAACCAAATGTTTGTGACAGACGGTTCATGCTTTTTAGCGTGTAATGCTTTTCCAAAACTACACAAAGAAACAGAAGTTTGTAAAAATTTACCTGCTTTCCTAATATCTTGACATCCTTCGTTAAAGTCAAAGTGACAGTTAAATTGTTTTGTGGGTTCTCGTCACATCATGAGCACAGCGAGCGATCTGGAAGGATGCGTACCCTGCAATCATCCACGTAAATATCTTGAGCATTGCTCGAATGTTGCCGTATAGCAACACAAATAGGGAGCCCACGGTTTGTCCTGATCTCTAACTTTACATTTAAAATTCAATTCGTGATATCTTTTTCACTATCGATCTAAGTGCGCTTCTCAGAGATTTCGGTGTGTAATCTGTGGCTGAGTGTTATATCTAAAGCTGAAAAGTTCATGTAATTCCATGTGTTTTGTTGTCATATCTTTGAGTAAATTAATAGCAAGATGTTAAAACTGGGGTAGAAATCGTTTTGCATATTATGTATATTTTGCGTATTTCAGAAGTTTGTAGCACATAAAAGAATTTATCTGTATATTTCAAACCTTTCTGTCCAGGATAACACATATATTTTAAAAAAACGTAATTCCAGTCGACTCCGGCTATAGTGAACTTCTGGAGTCTAACATTTTGGGTTCAGTATATTCGAAGTTCAGAATATCAGATGTCAAAATTAAACAGAATTTCTTCATAACGATTGAATTTATTAATACAGAAATATAGTAAAATATACTAACTCCCGGAACTGATAATTTCTATCTTTAGTTGTTCTTAAAAATCAATTAAATTCAATTGTCGGCTTTGTACTTTTTCATTAGTAATTTCTCTAGTTCCTTCTACAGAGTTCGTGCTCTCTCCATAATTGACTCTGCATTGTCCTCTGTGTCTAAGTATTGGAATGCAGTCTTGACACCCTTCAATGCCTCTTGCACTGTTGGAATACCGTTCCACTCTCCGAAAGCTCTTTTACTCGCCCAATAAAATGCGAGATGCTTTCGGTAGCGGGATGGCGCAAGAGGCTAATGAAACTGACCGCTTTTACGTGAGCCACGCTGGATATCGCCAGACTGTGGCAATCATGTAGCTGCCTGTCACCTACGTAGAACTTTACGCACTTTGTCCCACGGAATATCAAGCAACACTGATTGAAACTGAAGCAAGCAATCGCGCATCGCCGCCGCCAGTTGTAGCCCACGCAGGACACGGCCTTTGTTTCCACAGTGAAACTGAGAGGCATAATGTCACCACTCAGTAAGGTGCCCATTCCGGCCCCCTACCTTCACCTCAGGGGAGACTTCTTCTACTATGACCTTTGGCCGATAATTTTTTTTTCAATCTGCCTAATGTTGGAATTTGTGGCACTGAGGTGATGTATTCTTTTCCACGAGGAAATTAATTTCCAGTTCACTATAGCCGAGGTTCAGGTTCACTATAATCTAGTCTTTTTATGCTTATTTGTTGTGTAAGTGAAACGAGACCAGTAACTTAAGTTCACTATACCTGAGGGTTCACTATATCCGAGTTCATTATAATCTAAATCGTCTGTATACAAAGCTAACTTTTTATACCTTCAATAATAGGCGTATACAAAATCTTTTAGAAGACTCAAGGCAAGAGATTTTACTTTCTGTTCCTACATTCCAGATAATGCATTGAGCACAAACATGCTGAAACATGACCCATCACATCATGCGGTGTGGAAAGATTGTTTTTAAATGCAAGAAGATACAGTAAAAAACAAGACAATCTCTGAGAGCAGACAATCACAACATTTCTGTGACTTTCTGTCCTCTTAATTCAAAAGAATGTGCATAACTATTTTGCATCTGGTTGTCATTCCCACATTCCTTCATTCCTTCTTTCCACTAGTCATTTCACAATGCGTATTTTTATAACCAAACACTGCACTTTTCATAATTTCTTCAAATTACAACATTTTTGTGTATATTTGCAAGAATATTTAAGGGCTAAAACCTTGCATACACTTTCCAGCTCTAATTATAATACATGAACTGTGCACTTTCTCCTCTTTACCTCAGTTGAGGAATACACTGAACTTTCATCAACGTAACGAAATGCATTTAGTCTCGTTTTTAACAATAATGAGCTCGTTATAACGTTTGAACTTAAACAGCTCCTGTCCAAATTATACCCTTCTGCGTAAGCAATCCAAGGAAGAAAAACTCCATAGTGGAATCGGGCTTCTCGAAACTTCTACACATAGTGTGTGTACACGACAGATCGCCAGCCTCATAGCTGCGAGTCCCTATTTTATCTGGTGAACTTTATTCCAGTGACAGAGAACATTTTGGCGAGCTTAAAACATTTTTGCATGTTTCTCCTGACTTGAATACTGAAACTCACTTCTTAATCCTGTTGTAGTTCTCTGTGAAGGTCTTTTGCAATTAATTCGCGGTCCAGAATGCCTGAATCAAGTATTGTGCCTGTCTAATGCGTGTGTCAAATGTTTTAAAAAATGATATCATTTTCCTCTGAAAACGAGTATTTTGACATCAAGGCACTAATTCCATTCTCACGAACGCTTTTTCAAAGTTTCCTTCTTATGTCCTGAACAACACATCACAATCTAGTAAAAAGCTCTAAACATAGCAAAAATGACACAATTTGACCATAAATGTGTCACACTTCTCTCGTTTAGCAGATCTTCGTATCAGTCAGAGTGCTTAGTACAATGATTAAAACAATGTTACAATGTAACAGCAAACAACACAAAACAAGAGTTACAATAAAACAGCAGTACGCTTTGTACCATATGAAAGTCTAATTGCGACAGTAGAAAATAAATTAAACGTGTTGATAACATTTGTAACGAGAAACTACACATTATTTTTGCCTTAGGAATTATATTTTTTCCAATACGTTTTATAGTTTTCATATAATTAGTTTTATTAAAATTCATTTTATAATACTTATGTCAGAATAATGATTTGTACTTATAAAAATTAGTAAGTGTAAAAACATATGCTTTGATAAATAATAGGTAGATAAGAAATATAAATGTCAGTATATGGGTACATTTTCTCACTATGCGAACTCAGATTCCCATTTGTATTTGAAGTAAGTAGACAAGTCAAAAGCGAAACACTAGCAAGCCCTTTTTTTTCGGCGTGTCCTTTCTTCGACGCCTCCCTTCCCCTCCCCGCTGTCGCTGCAATCCGCAACTTCTTCCACCCTCCCTCTCCATCTGAGCCATCACGCGCAACTGCACGCGCGCCCGTGGGGAGTGGACACGGCCACGTGTTTCGTGGCGGCGCTCGTCGCTATAAAGGCAAACCTGAATTCACGCCACTTCCAACATGCGGCGCGAAGAAAAGAAAAAGAGCGTCAATGGCACCCGGTCGAGCTGGAGAGAATCCCCCTGAAAGGTACCGCGGTTATTGCCGAATCTTGTCGATAATGATGGCTTACGGGCACGAATACAGCCGGAGCAGACGACTTGTCGAGAGGCGAGGGTCCGGAGCGTGCTTGGACGTTCACCTTGTTGAAATTGAGGAGCAGCCAGGGCGGCCAGGGTGGCTGGGAGACATTGCATGGAGGCCGACCTCCCTGCGAGCAGTGAAGAAGCGCGCCGGGCGCTTGCAGCCGGCCGAGAGCTGATTGACACCGATGAGAGAGCGTGCCACGTCCCGGAAGGGGTGCGCGTCTTTCTTAACTTGGCGTTTTGCTTTCTCTTCGAGATCCAGTGAGAAAGCGGAAATCAGGTATTTTGGTGTTGCTTGGCGGGCATTTTCCTAGGAAAAATAGTGGATAACATGATTTCTCGCATTATTAGTAACAGCTGTGAAATTTAATAGTACTACATGAATCTTCAAAAGTGTCAACCAGCAATTTTATTTTCTTCGCATTGGGATTCGAAGCCGGCTTTTTACGATAGTGAATTTACCCCTACACCCCAAGCCTCTTAGCAAAACTCAACCATCCTGATGCTTTATAAAAAAGTTGAAAATTTGCTAAAGTTGAAATTTTCAAAAATTTAAAGATTTTAATTTATATTATTTCAAGAATTACTTAAAAAAACGTATTTCATCAAGAGAAAAAAACTACCATTAATATTGTAGTTTTGCAATGTTAAATTTTTATATGCAAATTTGGAAAATACACAGAGTTCTCAGAAAATGAGCCTTGCGCCATTTTTAAGCCACCTTTACTCTTCTAGGAAAACATTTAAGAAAACATTTGCTGCAACTTTTGAGAAAAACTAAAAATAGCATGAACTTTAAGAAAAAATCACAGGAAAACTACTAGTTTTTTTAAATGTACATGGCCTTATTTAAAGAACTAATTATTTAAAAGAGATTTCATCGCAGAAAAATCTTTATTATGAATATAGAACTTTTGCAAGGTTTTTGCACTTTTTCAAAAATTCAAAGATTTTTACAAAAAGGAGACTGCAATCATTTTTAAGCGTCCTTTACGCTATTCGAGGGAAAGTGTTAATACAAAATGTTTCGTTTTCTTTTCTTAAGTTGCTGGAACTTAATGTAAAAAATCCTCAAAAATCAAAATAGCGATTTCACAATCACAAGGCTCTGAGTTCTTCTAGATCGGTTGAGAATATCAGTTTTGAAGAACATCATCAGATACGTTGTCCAGAGATTGACAGACGGCAGATAGCCTTTTTGCGGTCAACCAATTCTTCAGCGTCAAGGATCCACAAAACCTGAATTCTGACTACATGACGTGTTAAAGGAAGTAATTTACTATTTAGGAGGAAGCTATAGGAACAAGATTTATCAATTTTCTTCATACCAGATCCCCACAATAAGAGTTTTTCTTAATAAGGACAAGTTTGAAATAGAGCACCCTCTACACATATATGAAACATATTCAAGATATTTTAAAATGATGGAAGGCAAATTCAATCTTAAAATTGATTTTTAATAACAATAAATATTTTTCTAAGATACCAACACATAAAGTTATATCTGTTCTGAGAACTGCTTTAAGAATTATGGAATTTTTATTTAATGGGAAATGGGAAACTTGAATAAAGCAAATGGAGACTCGGATATACAATCCTCTTCCTATGTCACAGTGCATAAAAGATTCTCAGAATTAGTCCGCAAGGAAACAGATTTCCTTCGTCCAGATAATCGCTTCTAGTATCTAAATTCTGATCAATCTAATCAGTCTAATATAAACTCTAAAATACCCCTATATCAACTCTTACGTATATGAAATTAAAATCAACATATCTAAAAATTTCATAGCTGAACAAAAAAAGGTAAAAATAAAATCCGGTATAGCTGAAGATTTTCGTAAAATTATAAAATATTTAATAAACACTAATAGAAGGTTCCACTCGTTTAAAGACCCAGCAAACCAAAACTTTTCGGTACTATTTAAAAATGTCCACATCTCCATTACTGATAGTGAAATCATTCAAGATTTAAATCAAAGGCACCCATCCATTGTTAAAATCACACGTCTCCAGAAGGCCAGCTACCCCATTCCTATAATACCGACAGAGTTAAACGGTAATGAACCACGGGAAACAATTCTCAATATTAATCACATTTGCAACCTCTAAGTCACCCCTGTAATAAGAAAGAGACTAAAAGGACTACTATAGTGTTATAGATGTTTGAACTTAGGACACTCTAGATATAATTGTAACTATAAAATTAACTTACAATGTTATGGTAATCTCTACATCGTAACCTGTCCTGAAAGTAAAGCAGCCCCACGTGCATTAATTGCAAAGGCAATCACCGTGCAGATGAAAGAAATGTGAACTGTTGAAACTACAAGGGAACAATTCAAAAGGAAATTACCCACAAGAAATCCATCGCAAAAAACACCATCCCCATCCTTTACCATCCAACATCAAGAACAAATTCCATCACTACCCTCAACCCAACCAACCCAAAACTTCACAAGGAACTACAATCCTCTAAATCAATCAAGTTTCATTAACAATAGCAGATCACAGAGCAACCCTACACAACAAAACCAAAATAATTATAATAATTATTATTATCTTCATAATTAACTTCATTAACGCCTCCATACTATCAATAATCAATACAATTCAGAATACAGTAACATATTTTAAAAACAATAATTTCAATACAAGCCCTTAGAATTATATAATTCACCAATTGGTATGCAAACGGGATCACATAAAAATAGAAATGACACAATGCATGCACACATAGAACATAGGTGTTGCGTGCATAACAGAGACCCATCTAAATAATAGAAACAAGTTTTTGACACCAGAATACAACATTTCTAGAAATTCCAGGATCGAAAATAAAGCTGGCGGGGTACTAATAGCAGTCACGATCAATACAAACCATGACGAAATAGATATACCAAACACTACAGGAATTGAAACAGTAGCAATAAGCCTAACAATGAACAATCAATCATGGAATATAATAGCTGCATATAAATTTCCATCAATAACTCCAACCCCTAAACAAACATATTCACCCACAAATAAAACACCTTCATACGAGGCTATCTATAGGTAAACACCATAACTGGGGATGAAACTAATAGGCAATCAAGCAGGACAAACATTATCAAAAAATTTAAACAATACCACTATCGATATACTATGCCCTCCAGAATCATCTAGCTACCCTAGAGATGTAACTAAAAAAACAGACACCTTAGACTGACAGACGAAAATATCAATTTTTACTGAACCCCTTACCATGAACTAACCTCTGTCCACAATCCGGTAAGTATACTTACCCAAAAAATTCCACCCCCGCGATCCCCAATCGTCAAAATAAACACATGTAAATGGAACTGATTTAAATTCCAACACACAATAAGCAACTTAATACAAAAATAAAAAGTATACATAATTCTATGGAAACTGAAAACGCCGTAGATTTAATAAATACCAAAATACGAACAGCAACAACTGAAGAGCAACCTACAACACAAACTCGCAACAATATCAGACATTCGCAACTATCTGAAAAATCACAAAGAAATCAAATTCAGCATAAAAAACATGAGAAGGCCCTAGAATCTACAAATCTACAAATTAAAACAGAACTAAACATATTAGCTAATATAGAAAAGAAATAAATACAAATTATATAAATCTCAAATTCCAAAATAAGATGCAATTCTTAACACGACACAACTCTACACGTGTTCAGGGAGGAAACGCCGAAACTTCTAATATAAGCTCTTAAGACAATTTTAAGCATATATATTTTGTCTAAGAAAGTTCTTGGGTATTCGGAATGGCACAACCGCAATAAGCACTCAAAAATTGGTTTGAGAAACTGGTTGACGCCATCTTACGAGACGGATGCATCAGGTTGTGCTCTTGACTTTTCGTGATATATCTATTATTTTTTAGCGATTGTACTATATTTGGTGTGTTTAAGGACTTTCATTACTTGTTGCAGGTTAGCTGAAAATATAATTACAACTTTTTTTTTTTTTTTTTTGCTACGAACCAACAGATTACAAATTTTAAACGGATACTGGAACCTTAACGAATTTCAAATTTACAAGTTGGCGAAAAGTGTTAAAACCTATAAACAGTTATATTTATTTTCGATATTATATCACTGTGCTATTTTAACTACTGAAAGATATATTGTATTTCTGTGACGAGTGACGATTCCGTTTTGAACGTTAAGAGGATGGTGAATCGAATAGTTTTGAATTTCTGTTTCAAATCTTTTTCTATACTTTCAAAACAAACTTTCAGTACACTTTCATAATATTTTTTATCTAAGTACGGTAAAGTATAATCTACTGGTTGTATTAAACAGTTGCAGCTTAAGTGGACGATCTACGTAGCTACATCGCCAAATTTCGTACGTATTAGCTTCAATAGATTTTGTGGGTAGCATGCCTTCTCATTTTCGTATAGCAATTTACTTTTTATTTATCTAACACACATCAATCTTACACTTAAAATATTAAGCTAGGTGCTTGTTGCTCTTATCTGAGTTTTTGTATTTTTTCCAATTTTTATCACGTACATTAAAACGCATTCGTGACATGGCTACTGCTCGTTCTACTCTTTTTACTCTCAAAGTCGACCTTTTGAAAGCTTTCACACTCAATAACAATAATTTAGATGAACATATCCGAAGGTTGGAAGAGATCGTTCTCTACACAGACGGTTGGGTACAAGTCGGCAACACTGCGAAAACAAGAGAAACAGACACCGCATCCAGTCACAACTCAAAACAAATTTAGTGTTTTAGATTATCAAACAGATTTTCCTTGCCTCCCTGATCCTCACATTCCTTCTCTACCATCGACAAATACATGCGCAAACCAACGCAAACAGGCTAGGAAGCGCATCAAAACCAAAACACGTAATGCTGGGCATCCTAGCTCAATTGAAAACAAAGACATTCATACTGAACCTAAAAAACAGGTACTTATTTTAGCTGACAGTCATGGCCGCCATCTTTCCTCCATTCTCAGTAGGAAGTTACCCTCCAACTTCTGAGTCTCATCTATTTTAAACCTAACGGGAGGTTTGCAGATGTGACTGCAGAGTTGGACATCCACACGAAGACACTGATCAATCAGGACACAGTCATTATCATAGGAGGACAGAATAATATTAATTTAGGCGGTAACTTTACACCTGAAAAACATGTAAACAAATTACAATGTGCCGCCCAACATACTAACATTGTAGTCTCGACTCTGCCCTTCTGATGCAACAGACCAACACTGTGCAGCGAGATTAAGCACACAAACGAACGATTAAAACTCCAACAGAGAGAAACAAATGTCACACTTTTTGAAATTAATTTGCTCTCAGTAAAACACTTCACCCGGTATGGTTTTCACATGAACCTTGCTGGAAAACATGCAATCGGTAACACGTTTGCACAATACCTCATCAATTCCAGTCCTACGCATTCTCCTGCCAAACATCTATCCCTTTCACCTTCCTTAAGGTCTCCACCCCTTACCCTTATTTCGAACCCTCTTACCTCCTCCTCCTCCCCGTTTCTCCCAATCCCATTACCAATTCATATACACCTGATGCTCCAATTTCTTCACAACCTGTCATTGCTGGGACACATTACAACCTTCGACCACGCACTCGAGCTAAAAATGGAGTAAGTACATCGCAACTACAGTCAGTTGCAGCAGAAAAACATTCCTGTAGGTACTTGCAAAAGATAAATATACTGTACCATAATGTCCAATCCCTTCCAAATAAAATTGGGTTTATCGAGGCAGCTCTAAAGAGCGATTTATATTGAACGGATATTCTTTGCTTTACAGAACATTGGTTATCTCCTAATGAACTTAGCATTGTCTAAATTCCAAACTTTTACCTCGCAGGCTTTTATTGCAGAGAAGGAGAATCGCATAAAGGTCCTACGTATGGGGGTTCTTGTATTTACGTTAGAAATAACATTGATTCTATCTCCTTAACGGAATTAAATGTCTATTCCGTTGAAAATGTTTTCGAAATTTCTGTAGTACATCTTACTTCGCTAAAAGTGATATTACTTTGCATCTACAGGCCTCCATTAAAAAGAACTGTAGATTATATTTTGTTCTGAGAAAAACTGGAGATAACACTTAACAAAGTCAGCAATCGCTCATTTGAATCCATTGTTGTATGCGGAGATTTTAACATTGATTTTCTGATCGAATCTTGCGAAAAAGAACAGTTTCCCCATTTAATTAATTCTTCGTTCGTGAAATCGTTTCTGCTGCATAACTGTTTCTATACAATTAGAAACTATACTGAGCATTACAGGGAAAGTAATATTAATTTTAACAGTGATATTTAATGTATTTATTTATCATTTGGACTGTATAATTCTAAAATATTTGTAACAAGTATTGTATTGTAGCTTCTGGGTCGATGACCTTCATCTCGATCAGGTTTTTCGTCCAGTTTCCCTGATCCATCGAGCAAATGCTGAGATGACCCCTTGTTTTGCTTCTGGACATAAATGTAACTTCATTATCTCTGCTTGTCTTCTAGACTTCAGTGGGAAATATAGTTATTCAAATTATCGTTTCCATTTTGTTGCTGCAGGAAGAAGGACGAAGGACATGATGGATATGAGCCCAAAATTTATTGCTGATTTATCCTCGGAAATATATTTTATTACATCGGAGCGGATTTGTTTCCTCCCTGTATTCAAAATTCAAGTAGTATATGGCTTTTGTAGGGACCACTGATTTTTGAAAACGTGCACAGTTTTCGCTTCTCCCCATAGCACGTCATACACAGTTTTCAACTGTTTTTGATGTAAATAAATAAATAAAAAGAAAATACTTTTTACTGTACCAGCTTTATAAACGACCTTTTCTCTTGCAAGAATCCGCAATCGGTCGGCATTTTATGGCACAAATAATAATAATAATAATAATAATAATAATAATAATAATAATAATAATAATGATAATAATGCCTTTATTAATATGGCGAGGCTCGTGTCATCAGGCACGCTCTTCCGCCTAACCACATGTCAGATGTATACAATGAGTGAACATGTAATATCATATACAAATGTAAAAATATATTTAAGTTGTAAAGTAGTTAGTAGAAACCAAGAATAATTTAAATGCAACATTCAAAAAGATAAATGAAATATTAAATGTGGCAAATTTTGTTTGACGAATTATAAATTCATAGACGTAAGTTAAAAACAATTTGAGCAGAATAGCATTGCTCCAAACATTTGCGCGCTACGCGGCAGCATGGTATTCACCCCGAGCGTTTGTAATATTGAATACAGAAACACACCACCTCACTCGCCGCTCGACCCTGGAGGAAAACCTGCTAGTCGGGGAAAGCCCACCAGGCAGGCTGCGTCCTAATACAATAGTAAACTAAGCTAAAATTAAGTAACAGGTCTTTGGGTTGTTTTCCTCAACTGCTGGCCCTGCTGCACGGGATCGTCTTCTTACTCTAATCCGCCTCTGCTCCTACGGATAAAAATACATTTCCAACAGTATCAACCAAGTCGCAAGAAAATACATTTTCAACAAAGTATATTACGGTTATTTCTAATTTCTAAACATATTAGTCACTTTTTAACATTCCTAAAAAGGAGGTAAAACGGACTATGGATTTGACAACCGGATATCTACAGTAATATAAATTGTGTAATGATGTATTTTATTTTGTATGAAAGCCATTCAGGTGTTTTTTAAAAGATTTTAATGAGGAAAAGTTTTTAATGTTGCAAGACAATTTATTCCACTCTCGGGCTACATTAATTGCGAATGATTTATTGTAGTAGTTGGTTTTATTTTTTGGAATAGAGTAACTGATATTTCTAAAATCTAGAGGATTTAAGACGTAAGAAATAATTTTTTGGGTTATTACTTATTCAGCAAATCGCAGCGAGAGAACTGTGTGGGTGGTGGTTGCGGTAAACGGAACAGCCGACCACAGATTTCTCGCAAAGATGTTAAGCATCCAAAACTTCACAATAACCTTGTTTCGCAAAATTAAGTTTAATTCTTTTATAAATTTATCATGCTCTTATACACAAAATAGCGTATTAAATTCATTTATAATGTTGCTTTATTGCATTCGTACAAATTAGTAAACGCGCTCCTAACGTCGCTCGTTTTCAAAATATGTACTCGTGCAATAAAGCTTTACGGTACAAACTAATTGCATAAACTACTATTCTATGCAAAAATCTGCATTGCAGAAACATATAAACAATCCAGAAACATGTTAACAATTAACACACAAAAAATGATTTGCACAATTTGACTGCTTTTACAAAACCTTATGCCTTATGCCTTACAAAGTTCTTCGCAAGAAAAGAAAGTTATGTAACCTTGTGCCGGAAAACGGGGAATTTTCGTCAGACACTCTTTTTGCCTAGCTCTGGTAACGAAAAAGTGGATAAATCTTGTTGCTAAATTTAGAAAAAAATCCTCTAACACGTGGTATAGGTAGAATCTGTTTGGTTGGTTCTTGATACAGAAAATTCGATTGATGGGAAAGCGTCTCTCAGTCCGTCTGTGGGCAACGCTAGGGCCTAAACCGTTCAGCCGATATTCTTCAAACTTTGTATTCCCCAATCGAACTCAATAAACTTTGGGAGGTTGAAAGAGATATTTTGAATTTTGAGTGTACTTCGCTTGAACCCTCAAAATCATTTACTCAAAAACAGCATCAAATTTTTTGACGAAACTTTGCCTTCAGATGGCGTAAAAAGCACTTAAAAGAATAGTTGTAGTTTCATGTTCATGAAATCACAGATTTTTGAAATTTGAAAAAAACGCAATTTTTTGGGGCGTCTTCCTACAACTATAATATTGAAGATAGAGATTTTTCCCCAAGGAAATCTGTTCCTTAAAGACGGATCTTTAAATAACTTCATTCAATTATCTCATTCGAAAATGAGATAATTTTCCACGCAATTTTCGTGTAATTTTACAGGAAATAGAGACAGTTTTTTCGTCAAAAGTCGCTCCAATTTTTTTCTTCTCCTCATATGTAAAATGGAACGATAAAACAATATTGTGCTAATCCCATTTTCGGCTATTGTTCCGTTTTCTCGGAAATACCAAATAATCTGAACATTTTAAAACTTCAAAATAGGATATAGCAATTTTTGCTTTAAACAAAGTCTATTGTAAAACAATCAGCTCTTTGAAAAAGGTCATGTATATGTTTTGGAAAAAAAAACTGATTTCGCTTAATTAGTGTCTGAAGTTGATGCAGTTTCAAAAAATATTTTCTCAAATCCCGCACAAAATATTTTCATTAGTTTCTCCTCGTATGTAATAGGGTATGGTAAATAAATAAACTAGTGGTGCTATAGAATCGCACAGACTTTCTCGTACTACTTCTTTTTCTAATCTGTTTAGTTTGAACTAGCTTTTCGGCTTGATTCTCTTCCCGGATAACTTCTTTGGTCGTCCAAAGGATATCTTTTTCTCATTTTCCTAATTTTTCGTCTTCCTAATGCCATGCCACCATACTCTTATTACTATTATACTAATGTAAATCTCATGTCCCACCCGAGTGGCCGAAGTGATTAATTGGCGGCTACAAGGGCTCTTCGGAGGGAAGATTCGCTGGTTTGAGCCTCGCTCGGGGATTATTATTTGTCACAATTCTTTGTTGCCGCAGAAAATTATTGAGAATTTCAGAAACTTTATTGAAAACAATTCGAAGCAATTCTAATCACAAATACAATTAATTAAGATAAATAAACTGCAAGTGTCTGAATGTGATTTTCGAATAATCAACTTTTAAACAATCTATTGCTGGATTTGTAAAACGTATTTCATGTAAAATCAATTGTTGTCTTTCTGTGCATCTGTATGAACCAATTTTGCAAACTAATCAATCTAACCTGAAATTTAAATACTGTATATACACTACCCATGGTACCGACTTGGATATCCTGGTACCGACTTGGATAGCAACTACAGTCAGATGCCCTTTCAAATAAAACTGAGTTTATCGAGGCAGCTCTACAGAGCGATCTAAATCAAACGGACGTTCTTTGCTTTACAGAACATTGGTTATCTCCTAATGAACTTAGCATTTTCCAAATTCCAAACTTTTACCTCGCAGGCTTTTATTGTAGAGAGAGAGAATCGCATAAAGGTCCTACGTATGGTGGTTCTTGTATTTACGTTAGAAATAATATTGATTCTATCCCCTTGGCAGAATTAAATGTGTATTCCATTGAAAATATTTTCGAAATTTCTGTTGTACATCTTACTTCACTAAAAGTGATAATACTTTGCATTTACAGACCTCCAACAAAGAGAACTGCAGATTATATTTTGTTCTTAGAAAACCTGGAGATAACACTTAACAAAGTCAGCAATCGCTCTTTTGAATCCATTGTTGTATGCGGAGATTTTAACATTGATTTTCTGGTCGAATCTTGCGAGAAAGAAAAGTTTCTCAATTTAATTAATTCCTTCAATTTAGACATTACAATTAATGTACCTACACGAATCACACAAAATTCGATGAAGGCAATTGATCAAATTATAATTAACAAAACTACTACTCGATATGAAGTTGAAACAAAAGATTTAGGATACAGTGACCACGATGCACAAATTCTTACCATTATAAGAAATGCGATCACTGACACAATAAATAATACACGTATGACTAGATTGTTTACTAAAAGTAAAATTAAATTATTCATAGACTACTTGATGCAGGAGTCATGGGAAGCGGTTTATAATACTGTTGATACAAACGAGAAATATAATTTTTTTTTTCAACTCTTTCAATTCATTTTAACACTTGCTTTCCTCTTCAAAAACGAAAATTAAATATTTCACGGAAAAGCAATTCTTGGATAACACAAGGGATTAGGACATCTTGTAAAAACAAGCGAATTCTTTCTTTCATTTCTAAACGTCATGACGTATCTCAAGATTTCCTTATCTACTTTAAAAAATACAAAACATTGTTACGAAAAGTCATAAGGCAGGCAAAAATCATGAAAAACGATCAGGATATTTTGAACTCAAATAATAAAACAAAATCAATGTGGAATATAATAAAAAATACTACCAAATCAACTAGAAAACCCGTAGAGAATGTTGTTTTAAAATATAACGATATAAATGTCAACGATCCGGCAACAGTGGCTAGTCTCTTTAACCAATACTTTTCGAGAATTGCTGCCGATCTCACTAAGGGTCTACAGGCACAAAATTCAAAAACAGACAGTGCACCCAAAATTTTAGACACAATGTTCGTTTCCGAAACTTCTTCCTATGAAATTCTCAAAATAATCGGTAAACTAAAAAATAAATATTCGTCCGGTTTAGATGAATTCCCGATTCTTTGTTAAAGACTTGTGCGTATGCCATTATACACCCGTTAACTCACATATTTAATGCATCTTTATGCACTGGAACGTTTCCAGATATTTTCAAAACAGCTAAAATTAAGCCGCTCTTCAAAAAAGGCAACAAAAATGAAATTCAAAATTATCGGCCCATCTCTCTTCTATCAGTTTTTTTCAAAAATATTAGAGAGACTTTTTTACGTACGAATGGAAACCTTTCTCACTAAACACGACGCGCTTTCAGATTGCCAACATGGATTTAGAAAATCAAAATCAACGGAAACAGCTATATTTTCTTTTCTTAAAGATGTCGCCTCATCATTAGATCAAAACGAGGCACCTATTGGATTATTTTTAGATCTCTCAAAAGCTTTTGACATCATTGATCATGACATTTTACTTTCAAAATTACCTTCATATGGAATTCGTGGTATTGCTCTAGATTGGTTATGTTCGTACCTTAAACAACGATCTCAGAAAGTTGAAATACCTTACTGGAATGATGGAACATTACGTACGCACCTTTCCGACTCTTTGCCCGTTGCATGTGGAGTTCCTCAAGGATCGATTTTAGGCCCTATTCTGTTCCTACTTTACGTAAACGATATGCCCTCGACGATTCGAAACGGAAGAACGGTTCTCTTTGCGGATGATACGAACATCCTTTGCAATAAAGAAACCGTAAATAGTACAATATCAGATGTTTCAAATTGGTTCCGAAATAACAAATTAATAGTAAACGAAAAGAAAACGGTTTTAATGCAGTTTTCCATTTCAAATAAACAATTCTGTGCTCCATTGAAAATGAACAGTGTACCATTGACTCATGTTAATGCAACAAAATTTTTAGGTCTCTCAATTCAGTCAAACCTTAAATGGAACGTCCATTTAAATGAATTGAACACAAAATTAAGTTCATTATGCTACGCGTTCAGAATTCTTGCAAATTCAGTCAGCCTTCATACTGCTCGTTGTGTATACTTCGCGAATGTTCATTCCCGCCTGAGATATGGCATAATATTCTGGGGAAATACATCTTATAGCTCCCAGACTTTTAGATTACAAAAACGAATTGTACGAATAATAACCAAATCCCACCCACGTGATTCATGTAAGCCTCTCTTCATTAATCTAGGAATTCTACCATTACCGTGTCTTTTTATTTACGAATCAGTGGTTTTTGTAAAAAATGACTTGCTTAAGGGCGGGAATATATTTTCAGAAAATGCCGAAGTCTATTACTATAACACTCGACGTAGAAATCATATTCATCAGGTGACAGTATCAACAGCTCATTACAAAAATTCACATACAATACATGTACATTATTTTACAACACTTTGCCAGATGACATTAAACGATTAAATTAAATAGAAAAGTTTAAATCCCAAGTGAAATCGTTTCTGCTGCATAACTGTTTCTATACAATTAGAGACTATACTGAGCATCACAAGAAAAGTAACATTAATTTTAACAATGATACATAATGCATTAATTACCATTTGGACTGTATAAATGTGTATAAACAACCTGTAACAACTATTGTAACACAGCTTCCGGGTCAATGACCCCCATCTCGATCAGGTTTTTCGTCCAGTTTCCCTGATCCATTGAGCAAATGCTGAGATGGCCCCTTGTTTTGCTTCTGGACATAAATGTAACTTCATTTTCTGTGCACGTCTTCTAGAATTCAGTGGGAAATACAATTATTCAAATTATCGTTTCCACGTTGTCGCGGCAGGAAGTAATAAGAGCCAAATTTATTGCTTATTTATCCTTGAAAATAGATTTTATTACATGGGAGTTTTTTTGTTTTTTTTTCTCCCTTTCAAAATTCAAAATTTATTGCTTATTTATCCTTGAAAATCGATTTTATTACATGGGAGTTTTTTTGTTTTTTTTCTCCCTTTCAAAATTTATTGCTTATTTATCCTTGAAAATCGATTTTATTACATGGGAGTTTTTTTTTTTTTTTTCTCCCTTTCAAAATTCAAAACTTAAGTAGTATATGATTTAGTGTAGGGATCACAGAATTTTGAAAATGTGCACACAATTCACTTTTCCCCATAGCCCGTCATACGCAGTTTTTAACTGTTTTTTGACGTAAATAAATAAATAAATAAATAAATAAAGCCTAAATGATGTCTCTGAGCTAAATTCAAATCGCCTGTTTCGTCGCCCAAGTAATACCTCCTTTCTCCCATGGTTGGTGAAAGGAGTGTAACGAAATTGGCGTGGTCAGACGGAAGAGCAGGCCTCATGGCCTGAGTCTCGCCACGTAAAATAAGGCCAATTCAATTCTTCCTCGAAATTAGTCATTTGACAATGGTTGAATATATTTGCTGCAGCAGTTTGTTTTTCTGCCGTGAATTGAGAACGATCGGTGCTTTCTTCATCTCCCTTCTGTGAACACAAGGAAAGCACCGGTTCCTTTGAATCACGAACCAGGTGGGTGGGCGTGCGGGCGGGCGGAGAGGAAGGGGGCGGGAGGGGAGGAGCCGGCGCTGGGCGATGCGGAATGTCGTGAGCCGGAAAGCCGTGTGCGCGGGGCGCTTTGGAGCGAGACGCCTCGCTGGCGAGGCAAAGAGCGCTCGCCGCTCCGTCTGCCCGCCCGCCAGTCGTCTCCCTGCCGCGGTACGGAGAGCGGTGCCGTGCAGCGCGCCGCGCCGGCCGTTCGCTTCGTGCAAACACTGCGCTCGGCCTTCGGGAGGTCCCAGGAGGTGCAAAGCGAGAACCGCTTGGGCCTGTTCGGCAGACGCTCCGTGTAACACTTTATTTGGCGCGTAGGTTAGACCTAAATGATCCTTGCGTGATTCGGATCGGCGTCGCTGGGATTTCCCTTCCACGTTGATCGTGAAGTCGCTCGCCTCTTCTTACCGCCGGCTTCAAAGCAGGACGCAATCTGCCTGTTTCCATGTTGATAGTGTAATTAATACAAATAAAAAAAATATTATACGGAGTTACTATCCTGCGAATATATTTAGTTTAAAATTTCGTTTCGTACCCGCAGGTGACAGTGTTTTCAACCCTTCTATGTACTTGGTGCTCTGCTGCCTGTTATGCTCTTCCGCCCCTGTGCTCTCCGCAACCGATCAAAAGTCAACAGCAATTGCATCGCATGTGAAGGCGCGTGGCTCGGGCACGATCTTCCTGGGAGACATAGGGCGAGCCTACCCGACCAAAGAAAAAATCCCTGAAAATGGACATCAAGGTTTGTAATCTACAAGTGGACCAGTTGCTTGGACCATTATTTTGGTAAAAATAAAAGGTGTTTACAGAAAGGTCCTTGCGGTGATTTATGAACTTGAGGTGCCGGTAGGCTACAAAAGGTTTAAACTCGTTCTCGATTTCTATCTTAAATCAACGACAGTGCTAGGGTTTCGGAGCACAATCGTATAATTCTAAGATTTAAAATGCCATTCTAATTCAATACCTACTACAACTCTGTGTTTGTTACAGGTTTTTCCCCATCCTATACCAGTGAGCATGAAGCCGTGGTCGACGCGTAAGTATTCACCTTCGCAATGAGAAACTGAAGGTGGGAGAATGCAGGAAAATTCTTCTCATTTTTTCAAAATTTTGATACATAAAATGTTATCAATTACAAATCAAATCGAGTTTATTATATTATACAAAAAATGTTTTAAATGTATTAATTACATTATAAAATTACGGGAACTTATGAACGGAAGGCATTTGCCACAAAAATCCACATACTCGAACAATACACCCACTTTTAGTTAACAAACTAAGAGAGAAGAAAATTAGTACATTAAATAAGTCAGAACTTTTTTTACTCATCAGATAATTGTTTCACAATACAAAATTGTTTGTGTTGCAGAAATTGCCCACCACTACACTCCCTTGACTTTTTACATTACAATAAAAGTAATCCACAAGAGGTAGAAAAGTTGGAGAAGGAATATCCTTGTGAACTTCGATTGTACTGGAAGAGTGCTAATATACAAAACCTTGTGTCAGTTGTACGGTTTCTTTTCAAATATGTGACAATTGTTTTGATAATAACAGGTAATAAATAATTAATTTTTGTTTTGGCTATTCAAAGAATTGACTACCCTCTGCTGGAAATTGAACCTGAATCTCCCATTATATGCCCAGTTGCTCTAACCACTTGAGATAACGAGACAGTCAACTCTTTGAACAGCCTAAGGAGATAAATAGTCCTGATGGAGGATGGATGATATATTCACAGGCCACAGTGGCCAGATGGTGAAATGTGTTCTTCAATTTTGATTATTTATAAGTATTTCATACCAGTTTTATAATGAATTATTGTCTTTCATATTTCACAAGAAATAAATCATCAAAACTTACTTTTTTATTCTAGGTTTACTGGTTAATATTTATTCACTCTTTGTGTTAAATTCTCCACCAATTAACAAATGCAATATGTCTGTCTATCTTAAAGCTCTGGCACTATCAGACATTGGAGCACTTATATTTAATGTCAGTGTAGGAGTACTACGAGCAAGATGTGCATGGATTAGTAATTTCTATCTGGTAAGTTAAGTAAGAAAATTATATCCATCAGCATTATTGAAAATTGTTTAGCAATTACTCAAAAATTGAGACATGGCATTAATTTAATTCAACATTCTTCAATATTCAATTATCTTTTTATCTCATTTTCCATATAACATATCATGGTCAAGCACCTTGAACATTTAACTTTAACCATATGTACGTATAGGCCTCAATGGTATAATATAAGAGTATGTAGTGTAGAGTGAGTTACATAATGCTGCTGAAAATCAATTTCGAGATTTCAACAGCAATACACGTTTTGGGGTTTTCTGATACCAAAAAATTGGTTTTCTCCAAAACAAATTTTTGAGCACTAGTGAACAACACTAGTGCCCAAAATATGCATAGGATTTTTTTTCCAAAATGGATATTCATTGGCCTATCTGACTCAACTCAAAGCTCAGTGATTTTGAAAAAGAAAGAAAAAAAAAAGTTTGGGGATACTTAAAGTTTTCTCAAAAATGGCTCCAAATTTTTTCTTTAAATTTCTCATAAGAATAACACGAAAAACACGTAGAAATGTGGCATAGGTCTGATTTCCACTGTTAACTCTGAATTTTTGAAAAAAGCAAAAGTTAGACAATTTTTCAGCATCTTCCTTCAACTACAAAATTGGAGATAGAAATTTTTCCTTCAGTTGAATTTTGTTCTCCTTAATTAGTTCTTTCATTAAGGTCATGTGCATTTATTTGAAAATGTTAGTTTTCAGGCAATATTGCATAAAATATGCGCAATATTAAAAAATATCAAAAACAAGAATTTCTCAAAAACGGTTTCAAAATTTTTCTTTCAGTTTTTCCTTGACATTGTACTAAATATAATGCATAAGATGACATAAACATCATTTTGCTATTTTTTTAATTACAATAAATTTTTTTTTTTTAAATCTCTCACATCGTTAATATTTGCATTGCACATATTGCATTTATGACTACATGTTCTTAAAATGATTATAATAAATTTTCTCAAAACTTTATTTCATGAAAACTCAAAAGTTTTCTGTGAAAATCAGCTCAAAATTTTGCATTTTTGGAAACTCTCAAATGTCATTTTCTCAAAAATGGCTCCAATTTTTTTCTTTAAACTTTTTGTACCAAAAGTGCTAAAAGTACTTCACAAGATGAAAGAAGTCATTTTACTTTATTTTCCCCCCCAAAATTACACAAATGTATTTTTTTTTTTAATATCTCTCATGCCATTAATGTAACCATTTCAAGCAACATTATTGTACGTTATTGCATTTGTAAGTGGAATTGCTTCAAATGATTTCCAGTGAAGTTTTTCAAAAACTCAAAAGTTTTCTGTGAATAAGAGCTTCCAATTTCATATTTACACCAATGCTTAAAAGATATTTTCTTAAAAACAGCTCCAAATTCTTCAACAAAAATTTCCTTCAGGACAAGTTTTCACTCTTCTATAATATTCTTAAAGTAATATTTTGATTCTACCATTAGGATTCCAAAAATTGAGACACCTTTTTTATAAAAGTGTACTTTGAGTCACCACCCAAAGTACCCATAGACTGCAGCTGTCAAGAGGATGGGGCAAGACCAATTGGCCCAGACCAATGAAATTAGAAAACTAACTAGTATGAGAAAATCTGTGCCATTCTGTGTCACCACTAGTTACTAATATTAATATGATAAACTGCGTATTACAAATAAGGGCCTTGTTCTTGATTGTTCAACAGGTGGTAGTTAAAATATTCTAAATTATTTGATCAAATGAGGAATTTGATCAAAAGAATTAATTACTTTAAATCTTAAAATTGAATAAATCAGTTTTAGGCAGATTCAAAATCTGCATAACTTTGCAGCTGTAAATGAGGTCTCTTCCCTGGCTGATCTGATCCAACTCAAGGCCCTGCAAATTTGAAACATATCTTTTAGCTTTTAGAGGGAATTTCACTTGAGGGCTGTTTCAAGATTTAGATGAAACTTGAATCTTGAATTAAAGATTATGATTTGAAAAGATAAAATTTTTTTTCTTTAAATTTCTAACTTAAATAATATACACTTATGAAGACGGTCTGATTTTCACTGTTATATTTGAACTTTCAAACATTGTGAAAGTTTCAAATTTTCTCCTCCTCGTAAATTGAAGGCAGGAATTTATTTGTGAATGAAATATCTTTTCGTATTAACATATTTAATTATCATCAACATATTTTTCAAAATATTAGTGGTTTTTGTGTAATTATGACTGAAAAAGGCAATTAAAAAAATATGTAAACAAGATTCGCTCAAATTTTTTTCTTTAAACATTCAGTATGGATAGACCTAAAAGCACTAACTGAGATGCTATTTTATTTTGACATTTTAGTTTTAAAAAAATTACATATATATATTTTAAATTATCTATTGTGTTGTTAATATTTACAGATATATTATGTAATTTAATATATTTTCAAACACAAGTATTTCAAATGATCTCTTATGAAGTTTTTGAAATTTCAAAAGTTTTTTTGTGTTAGAAAGCATTTTCACTCTCACTCGAATGACTTTTTCTCAGGAACCACAGCAAATTTCTAATGTAAAGTTCCAAATGAAAGTACATTCTTCTCTTCTATAATATTTTTCAAAGTTGCATTTCCATTAAACTATTAGGGGACAGAAAAATTGAGAAAAAGTGAAAAAAATGGACATGTTTTTTGATAAAACGCAATTCCCTTTATATAAATATTCCAGGAAAGAAAACTTGAATTAAGAAACAGTTGTGTTAATTGACACGTTTTGTAATTACTTTCTTCTACATTTTCTACAGACATATAATTTTGAGAAAATTATTCATTACTAAGTGTGATGTTGATAGATTTTAATACTTAAGTACATAACTTTGTGTGCATTGTTGTTATGGAAACTAATAGTGTTAAGTTGTTGAACCATGTACATTCAGTGTTGCAAAGCAATGATGCAATTGACTGCAAACTGACCATATATATATGGTGAGTTTTTAAGTCCTATTATTTTATTTATCAATTTATATTACATAACCATAACATGTTTACAAAGAGTACAGTCAAAGTGTTTTGACCTTGAGATAGGGGCTTGCAGAAGGAGAGGCAAAGAACATAAAAACAAGGGAATGGGTTCAAAATTCACATAAGGCATGAATGGTTTAAGTTGTGTTGATGGCTTAGCGGGCATCCCGAGTCCCTTGTGTGTTCGATCTATACCCTATTTCTTCCATTATCTCTTGGCCTAGCAAAGCCAAAATTGATTGATTGCATGCAAAGCCATAACCTGGCAGAGTATGTAATCTATCTAATTGAGGACCTGGATTTCTGCTCTAAGAGCTATGGTACAAGCCAAAATGAGGCCATGGGCAAATATGTTGCAATTCAGGACCAAGGTAGGTCAATGCAAAATTCAGTGTGTGTGAAAGTGCTCTTCAGTATACTCTGTGAGATGCTCCAATAGTCTCTTAGATGTCAATGAGAAAAGGAAACTAAAGTGGACCTCCAAGTTTGTACTATTCTGTAGCACCACTAGGTACTGAGACTTTTGGTAATGTATACATTTGTGTGACAGGGTTTACATTGACAATTTTATAAATAATAGTATTATACATAATAATAATTAAATGTATCATAATTTGATTATGAACTTGAACATATGCCTTTTTGAATGTGCGTTATTTTTGCCTAAGCCCAATATTTTTGGTTTATGGGGAGCATGGTTTGGTGTTTGGGGAGCATGAGGCTGGTCTGCTGGACCATGAGGCTGGTTAGTTAAAAGGTAGGTTAAAAGTCCACGGTATATCATGCTAATAGATGACAGCCAGAAAAGAGATGGAAAAACAAAAAGTTATCCCTGAATCAAAAAAAGGAGGAATCAATTGATAGTTAATTAGTAAGTTACAAGAAAGTCTGTGCAGTTTTGTAGCAACACTACTTTATTGTTACACTTTAACAACACTCTTAAACTAGTTACGACTCACTTCGCAAATTATGTTCGAGACTACATTACCATTCAGAGAGTTGAGCCGGTATTTGTGTAATAACCATAACTACAATGATATTCCTCTCTAGCAAATTGATGCAGGTACATTTTCTCTCTTCAATAAAAGAAATTAGAATGCCTTCCTGGAAAGGTACTCAAAGGTGTCAATTTTCACAGAAATGTGATATTCATAAAGTTGGAGTTTTGCAGACACCATGAGATTTAATTGTTAGCTTAACTTGTATTACATGAACAGGATGATTTCCTGAAAAGTTGTGTGAAGGCATAGCAGTGAAAAAGGCATTTGCTATGCTTTTGTCTAAGTACTACTCAAGCAACTGGTGTTCTTATACCATGTTTACTAATTCCAAATGTTCACGGCACAAATTCACTTCACATTTTGTTCATTAATGAGGTGGGGTTTCCAACAGAGGAGTAATTTTGATCATAAGTTTGGACAAACACAAATTTCAGACACTGCACATCACAGAATGAATATGAGCAAGATATTTGAGTAGTTTTTAAACTTAATCTGAACAGAATTCTGGTTTTATTTTTTTTCTTCTAACACCAGGCTAACCAAATTACCCAGTAAACTATTTCAAATAACCAGTTTTACTTGTGAAATATAGGTTGGAGCTCTTTGATAATACACTACCATGCAAAAATGCTGTATTGTTAATAAATGTGGCACCTTTTTTCATTATTCATACATTGATATTGATCATTAGCTTGAAAACCATATTCTGTATTTTTTGTGTAGAATACAGTTGTCATAAATTATTTTAATTCCTAATATTTGGGGAAATTAATTTTGCAGAATAATGGATGGATGTGCACTCTTCATAAAATACTACTTTCAGTTTTCTTTTACTACTCATCTTGGCTAGTTGTTACATTTACAATAGAGAGAGTGCTTATGATAAGAAATCCATTTAAAATTCACTCATGGCAAAATGAAAAACCTGCGAAACTAGCTGTTGTAATACTAGCAATAGTAACCCTGGGACTGGCCTTAATCAGATCATTAACCACACCTGGTAAGTACTCAGAGACTAGTATTAACTAACACACTGAAAATAATTAACACATTTATTCTCTCCTTTTTAGGTTTTGAAAATGATAATATGTATGGATATGAACCTTGTGGAGCACATGACCATAAAATAAGTCTAAATATGGTGCCTTTTATGTTCATAACCACCATTGTACCCTCAGTTCTCATAACGTCTACAAATATATGCTTGTTAATCCATGTGCGGCAATCAGCTCTAGATCATAACAATCTGATGGGTAAGCCAACAAAATAATTTCAAAAAACTTTAAACAGCGAAATAATCTATTTCTCACAATATTTTTCATTGTAGCTACCAATGACCACACGGCAACTTACAAAATAACAAGAATGCTGATAATCATATCTGTTGTTTATGTAATATTGTACTTGCCAGTTGGTATTACTGGATGTACGGAACTGTTTTACAGAAAACATGAGCCATCAAAAGATGATTACTCACTTCACATTAAATGGTAGGTGAAAGGTTTTAAATGGTCATTTGAATATTTAGAACAAATAAAATGAAAAACTATGGGTGCTACAGAATGGCACAGACTTTCTCAAACTAATTTCTTTGGTATGGACTAAATTTTCGGACTTGCCACATACTCTGCCAGCTGCCATCTTTCGCTGCCCTAAGAACTTTTTTTGAAGTTTTCTCAATTTTTTTCCTACTGGTAAAACTGAAATATTACTTTAAGAATCTTATAGAACAGTAAAAACCTCATTCTATAGGGAAATTTTTGTTGAAAAGTTTGGAGCCATTTTTAAGAAAATGTCGTATATGCGCTTCTGTAAATGCAAAATTTGAAGCTTTGTTTCACAGAAAAATTTGAGTTTTCAAACAAATTTATAGAGGGTCATTTGAAGTACTTTCATTCATAAATGCAATAATATATACAAATCACTGGAAATTTGCATAATAAAGGCATGAGAGATAATAAAAAAACGTATTAAAAAAAAGAATACAGCAAAATGAATTTTACATCATCTTAAACAGTGCAATTAGCACTATCAGTTCGAAAAGTTTGGAGAAAAAATTTGGAGCCGTTTTTGAGAAATGACATTTAAACATTTCTGAAAATTTTGAGCTCATTTTCACAGAAATTTTTCAGTTTTCGAGAAATAGGACATAATTTACAGTACAAGTATTAATAAAAGTATAAGTATGTATACAAATTGCCATTAATGTAAATATCCACAACATGAGAGACTAGTAAAAAATTTTTTTGTTATTTTTGAAAAAAAAAAAAAAAATGGTCAGAGCATATGGTGTTTGTCATCTTATAGAGTATATTTAGTACTATCCCTACCAAATGTTTAAAGCAAAAATTTGGAGACATTTTCGAGAAAATCTGGTTTTTGTTATTTTTTAATATGGCACATATTTCAGGCAAAAATGCAAGAAAACTACTAATTTTTTTTAAAATATTGGGTTGACTATATTACTCACTACATAACCTGAATAAAATCACTATGGAGAGAACAATTCATTTGAAGGAAAAATCTCTATCTTCAATTTTGTAATATGCCTCCTTTTATAAGTGTATTTTATGCCATTCTTTAAAAAAATTAAAAGAAAATATTTGGAGTCATTTTTGAGAAAATTTTGAATATGGCCCAGCGGCATCATGTAAAGTACCTCCAAAATTTAAAGATGTTTTTTCAAAATCGCAGAGATTCGAGTGGAGCCAGATTGATTGGGGAAAATCCATTTTGGAAAAAAATCGTACAAATAGTTTAAGTGCTAGTGTTATTCACAGACGGACAAACGTTTTGAAAAATAACTTTTTTTGGCTATCAAGATCCCACAATTTCTAACTTTAAAAAATTTCTAACTTCTTAAAAACAAATTTACAATATTGCCCCATCCTCTTGCCAGCTGCCATCTATCGTCGTCCAAAGTACATTTTTTTCAAAATGTTCTCAATTTTTCGGTTTTGTAATTGCAGAACCGAAATACCACTTTAACTATATTAGAGAAGAGTAATACTTCGTCCCATAAGAAAATTTTTGTTGAAAATCTTTGGAGCCGTTTTTAAGAAAATGGTATATAAGTGTTACTGTAAATTTGAAATTTTTTCACAGAAATCTTTTGAACTTCCGAAAAAATTCATTGGAAGTTATTTGAAAATTTGGAGCCTGTTTTGAGAAAATGGCGTTTGAGCGTTTCTGAAAATGCGGACTTTTGAACTCGCTCGTTTTCATAGAAAAACTTTTTATGACATCATTTAAAGCACATGAACTCGCAAATGCAATAATGTGAAAAAAAATCGCCTCTAATGCAAATATTACCGACGAGAGACAAGTAAAAAAATTGCATTTCTGTATTTTTGAAAAAACAAAAGAATAGAGCTCTATGGTGTTTATGTCATCTCATAAAATACATTTAGCACTATCCCTAACAAAACTGAAGAAAAATTTGGAGCCGTTCTTGAGAAAATCTGGGTTTTGTTATTTTTTTAATTACATATATTGCACGAAGGCTACTAAAATTTCCAACAAAAAAAAACTGAAAAAAATGACCTCAGGAAAAAACTAATTATGGACAACAATTTCATTTGAAGGAAAAATTTCTTATCTTCAATTTTATAATTGTAGGAAGTTGCCGAAAAAATCCAAACATTTGCAATTATCGCAAAATCCAGTTTACAGTGAAAAGTGGGCCTATGCCATCTTTATATGTGTATTTTACTCTTCTTAAAAGAAATTTAAAGAAACAAATGGGGCTACGAAAGCACATATTTTCTCGCATTGCTTCTAAATGCTACGCAATATTATACTACTACATAAATCAGCATAAGTGTATTCAACCAGAAAATTTTCCTTCCACTCCGAGACCCGAATTCAAATCCTCAGACCGGGATGCTGTAGCTCAGTGCATCAACTGATGTCACTGCAGCGCCTCTGACCGGAAGGTCCTATGTTCGAGTCCTGACGGCGGCAGGATTTTCGACACTAGCTTTTCAGCTAGGTCGAATTCAGTCGCTGTATGGAGGAGAATTCTAGCGGCCGGCTGCTCTGATCGGTAGTTCTCCTTGGTTTCTCTGATCAACGCCAGGCGAATGCCGGAGCAGTACCCTACCAAACGGGCCACGGACCGCGCGCGATCTGTCCTTCCTCTTCCTTGTCCTATCCTCTCGCTGTAAGTGTGTTTACACTTACACTAACATGCACTACAGTACACATATTCCGGGAGACCGGTCGGGAGCTTAGAGCTTGTCCTGGCTGGGGCGGTGCCCCGCTGGTGGGAGAGTCCTGGTTAGGGGGAAACCCCTCTAGCCAACGGTAGGTCGGCGCCGAATCTCACCATGCAGCGGTGGCGACAATGACAGCCATCTCCCGAGAAAAAACATGCACTACACTGACGGGACTAATGACCAAAGCAGTTGACGCGCCTGGAAACTCGAAAAAAGCAATCAATCAGATCCTCAGAGTTAACGTGCCGCCACCCATACCACTACGTCACACAAGCGCCGTATGGATCAAACTCGGGCTGAGGTATAAAAAGATAAATGCCCTATTCATGTCAAAAATCTCTCAACAATAAAAATATCCGCCAGAAACTCCCAAAGCCGTCCGTTCAGATCAATGAGGGAATATCAATTTTGGAGAGAATAGGCTGAACGGTTTAGACACCACAGACGGACTGATAGCTGATACGTTGATTCACAGTGATTCCGGGCGCGTCAACTGCAGTCATCAGTCCCGTAAGTGTGGTACACTTTTATGCTCTGGAGGTAGCAGTAATTTTCCCCCTTGGATGGCTAAATACGGCGCCGGCCTAACGTCGACCAGCGGGGTTTTTCCAACGAAGTACCTCCCACCAGAGGGGCATCGCCCCAGCCGAGGCAAGCTCTAGGTTCCCAACCAGTCTCCCGGCATGTCAATATGTAAGTAGAGTAGAATAGGACAAGGAATGGGTAAAAAAGTTCGCGAGCGGCCCGTGGCCCGTTTGGTAGGGTATTAACCCGCATTCCGCTGGTGTTGGTCAGAGAAACCACGGAAACTACCGATCAAAGCAGCCAGTAGTTAGAATTCTCTACCACACAGCGACAGAACACGACCTAGCTATCTGGCTAGTGTGAAACTATTATCATCGTCAGGGCACGAACCTAGGACCTTCCGGTCAGTGGCATTAGAAAGACATTAGTTGATACCCTGAGCCACCTCTCCCGGTCAGCGTTTAATATCTAAGTCGTGTGTGTGTGTGTGTGTGTGTGTGTGTGTGTGTGTGTGTGTGTGTATGTGTGTTGTTAAAAATTTTAACAACATCGATAATTTCAGTTTACTAAATTCACAGAAAGACCACAATTGATAATTTCAGTTTACTACGGATGCACAGAAAGACCACAATTGATTTGACGTTTTAGAAATCAAATAGCAGATTCGAAAAAAAAAAATAATCAAAGTTGCAAATTGGAAAAGCATGAACAGACACGTCCGGTTTACTTATGTGTGCTGTCTGTGTTTGTGAATAGAAGTACTTCAAATAATTTTCAATAGTTTCTCGAATCCTAAATAGTTTTCTACAACACATTCATCAAATTAGAATCCCTGCGAGGGATTCAAACCCAGTTCCTTTTGATCCGAAGCGCTCAATTAGAACATGCCTTAAACGAGCTCGGCCATCCGGGTCGGTTAAGAGCAATTTCTATATTAGTCAAGAGAAATAATTGTATCAGTTCTAGCATTAGGAAGCCGAAAAATTGAGACTATGAAAAAAATGTCCTGTGGGCAACCTTAGAAGGTATCTGGGAAGAGAAACAGGCATAACCGAAAAACTAGTTCGGACTGAGATTAGAAAACTAACTAGTGCGAGAAAGTCTGTGGCATTCACACCACCAGTTTTTTCTTAATATAGCAACAGGATTTATCCACTTTTTCGTTATCAGAGCCCGGCGATAAGAGCTTTTTGGACGAAAATTCGCCATTTTCCCGCGCACGATTACCTAACTCTTTCTTACGAAGAACTTCGTAAGGCGAGGAAGTAATAATAATTTCGAAACCGTTAGGGATATCTAAGTTGGTCCCATGAATACAGGTTATATTGTATTTAAATTTCATGTTGATATGCTCGTTATTTTACTTCAAGCGGTTCATACAGATGCACAGAAAGACAACAATTAATTTGGTGGTATATACGTTTTACAAATCCAACATGAGATGTGAAAAATTGTTTAAAAGCTGAAAATTCGAGAACCACATAGGCACTTCCAGTTTGTAATAATTTTTTTCTTATCACACTCCGCGGCGGGCTATTTATTTGTGAAATTGTTTTAGAACATTAATTTATTAAAATTTATCTTCCAATTTAACTATGGGTTCGACAAATGGGTGGGTGGACGTGTATTCTATATAGAATGATTCCTGGAAGTTCTATTGATTGAAATCAATTATTAGATTGATGGCAACTACTATCAATTATCAGCCTTTTTCATCAATAAAAATTTAACATTTATTCTTATAATCTATCCATTACAATTCCATTAATTTTAGGTGAATTACTTTTCACTATAAAACATTAAAACACCGTACGGGTTTGACTATAGTTCGTAAGCTTACTAAAATGCAATACAATTCTTGTGTCCTTTTCTAAATAAAAAATTCCCGAATGTCCTCAATGATTGCTATAGTTGAACTTAATATTCCCACATATAATACGCAGTCGCGACTTTCCCAATCTGTGTTTCGTATGAAACACATACTCGCGACTGACTGTATTCAGCAACTTATAAAAAAATCCATCTGCGGAGCTACCCCAATATGCATCTCCTCGAAACATGGAGTCTATTTAATTCCAACTTCCAACCATTTCATTAACAAAAATTCCCAATTACAATTTAATATCACAATTTACACAAGACCAATCTCTCAGAATTCAAACTAAACATTACTTCCCGGCTCACTATCATTTACATAAGTCCCAGCCTGTGCTGAAATCCAATCGTACCTCACCGACCGCTTACGTGTGTTTGCTAGAATAATCTCGAGAACGATCCCTTGCGTCTTTCAAAAAAGATCACGGCCATCCAATGCCCTCTTCACACCTGCACATGTGTCCGGGGCCGTGTACATTTGCACAGCGTTATGGCCCTAAGCATGGAATCAAACTTGATTGATCCGTTGTCCTAACAACGCGTATTCTTGGACTTCCGAGGTGCAAACAATGCTGATATTACTACGCTGGATACTGATTTTATCATATAAACTAAACTCAGGGATTATCACATTTGTTTATATTAACTGTATTCGTGATTAGAATCCCCATCCCCATCTCGATCGGGTTTTTGTCCAGTTTCCCTGATCTATTGAGCAAATGCTGAGATGGCTCCTTGATTTGCTTCTGGACGTAAATGTAGCTTCACTATGCGCACGTTTTGTTGAGCTTTCCTTTTGCTTGTAGTGATAGTAGAGCTAAGGGTGAGTTTCTATTCTGTTAACAATACAGAAAAAATTAATTCTGTTCGTTCGTTTACCGTTAAAAATAAATTTTCTTCAATTCGGCAACGAAAATATCTAGTTTTTGAAATGTTAATCTCTCGCTTATTTAAATTTATTATTATTATTATTATTTCATCTTTCAACTATTAATAGTTAAATTGTTGAGGAGGGATTCTGAAACTCAAGAAAGTGTGCGCAGATGATTTTCTCCCCCATACGTCACATACAGTTTTTTGACTAAATAAATAAATCGAATTGCTTCAAATGGTTTTCAATAAAGTTTCTGTAATTCTCAATAGTTTTCTGCGGCAACAGAGAATTGTGACAAACAATAATCCCCAAGCGAGGCTCGAACCAGCGGGGAATATCCATTTTGGAAAAAATCCTACATATGGTATAGGCGCTAGTGCTGTTCACAGAGGGACGTTTTGAAAAGACCAACCCTTTTTTGGTATCTGGTGACCCTAAAACGTGTATTTCCGTTGAAATCTCGATATCGATTTTCTGCAGCATTATTAATTTCGTTTATTCATTAATACATAACTTTCTCTATAGGCTGTGTATATTACTTCGTATATTCGAGAAATTAAAAAAATCCTACACATGGTTTAGTCGCTACTGTTGTTCACATACACCAGACGGACGGACAGAAGTTTTGCTGTCAATTTTTCGGTATCAAGGCCACACAAAACATGGATTCTAGCTACACCACGTGTTAAGTTTTATTTATTTCTAAATTTAGCAACTAGGTTTATCCAGTTTTTCGTTACCACGGTCCAGCAATAAGTTGTTCTGCCGAAAACTGCCAGTTTTTCCCCGCAAGCATTACATAACTTTCTTCTGCGTAAGAGGTAGTGAGAAAGTAGGCTGAAAAAATACAACTTTTTCAATTTTCAAAATTCCAGATATTTTAATGAAAATCTGACTTAATCCATATTATTAATCAAACTTGCCTCTAGTCAAACTACCCATTAAAAAATCTTATTTACATTTTTGTTGTAATTTGTAATGATTTCAAATAAGTGACAGTCACAAATAAGTCAGCAAGGCTGTCTAAACAAAATAGTGTAAGAGAGAGACATGGTAAAAGTGATTTTATTTTGATGAGATTGTGACACAAGGCTGATAGGTGCAATCCTGAGCCACTTGGCCTACTGTTGCAAACTTTCCTACTTGCAAAATAAAAGGTCACTTTTACCACCTGAATCAAGAATAACTATTTAATATGTACTTCAGAAAGTAAAAAAATTCTAAATCTTGTCTTTTTTTCCAGGGCTAAAAAGATGATGCTTCTAAGATGGATAAGAGGTCTTTGTTTCTTTATTTATTTACTTAATTATGTGAACAACTTTTTCTTGTACTGCTTGTCTGGGGACATATTTAGGCAGACTGTGAGAGTTTGCCTACCAAATTATCTTAAAAAAATATGTCCATGTTTGGATCTAAAAGCAACCACTTCAAGAAATACCTGTCAGCAACTTAGCAGCCATATTCAATCAGTGACTCTCAGAACAATGAGAACACCACCGGGAATAACAAGTTCACCTGTGTGTTTGGTTTCAGAAACAAGTTATCAGAATTCAGCATTCATCAATGAAGAAGAAAACACAACACATCTATGAAATACATAAATTATACTTAATTATTGTTCGGTTGTTCCATAATTTCCATGAGCCACGATAAAAACTTTTTACACATTAATTTCTATTGGAAGATACCACAAAGGTGTTGAAACTTTGAAGCATAAAGTAATTGCAACACATGTATAATCATGCCAAACTTTAATTCTACAAAATAAAGGATTGTCTTACTTGCTTTATTTTGTCCATTCCTTTCTACATTTGTATGGTTAGTTTTCTTTTGATTGATTTGATATATTTTACTTCTTAACAAGTTTGCCTTCTCCGGGAACTTTGTCAAGCACTCTGATACAGAATAGATTTATGTTACCACCAACAAGAGAACATACATTGAGGTCACAATGGTAAGTTTTTAGTGCTTTTAGGTCCACGAAGGAACTAAGTTTTCAACCTCAAATTGGAACTTAGCACAACTAAATTGTCCAATTTAATAATCCAATGAAATTGGATAATTATATAAATGAATTAAATGATCCAATGAAATTGAGATAGAGAAGGGAAAGGAGGAGGAGTAGATGATAAAGGTGGAGGAGTCTAGGTGGTCATAGGTTTTACATTTACATCATTTTATTAATCCTTTTTGTTCTCAATATGAACGAACTCTCTCATGTTGATTGTGATAGATCTTAAGTTGACGTTCAAAAGGAACAGTTCTAGTCATTTAATCTAAGACCTTAAGAATTTATATTGATGATCTGTAGAATGATAATGCTGATATGTTGAGCTGAAATAAGTTGTCAGGAATCTGGCAACAAATTGTCAGTGGATATATCTGGTGCATATTGATGTGTCAAACTTTATATTAATATAAAATTATTAATGCTTAATTTATCTTCTAGACTGTTTTCCTTCAGTGAAATTCAACATAAACATTATACTGTATCACATTACTTGCTTACCCCTTACTTACCGTATCATTATACCATATTACACCCTATGTCGTTTTTTATCAATGCAAATTAAAATGGCTATGTCAATAGTATTATGTTAGTACAATATTGATCCATAGAGAATATAGAAACGTAGGTAAAGCTAAATTATGGAATTATTCATTCAAATATATCAGCAGAATTATGAAATAATATGGAAATAATGAATATTAAGCATTATTATCGATTTTTTTTTCAAGGGACATTAACAAAACCAGAAAACAAGTTCAACTGATCTTTTCCCCAAATTAGACGAAACGCTAATCAATAATTATATTTATTTATATTTTTCAAAATTACTGCTATAAACGACACTGAAAATCAAGTAGATCTTAAGAATATTAAATTACCATAGCAAATAATGCACCATGAGAAACATCAGCAGGGTAAAGTTAATGTAAAACACAAAAAGATGAGTATACAAACTTTGCTTTATTGTTTCAATTATCCCTCTTGGTCACATTACTGGTTCTATAATCACAAAGTGCCAGTCAAAAGGGTATTTTTATAAGCAGTCAAAGTTCATAGAACAAATCAATTTGTACAATCTTTGGTTGTATGAAATATACTGAACACAACATAAAATAGTTATCAAAAATCATTTAAATCACAAGGTATAAGACATTCATGTTATAAAATTAAATTAAAAAAATAAATTATAAGTCAGATAATGCACAACCACTTAGTGTTGCTTTGCCATTCTCTTTGGAACATGGTGAAAGATGAGTGTGAATGCCTGACTATTTTCAAATTTGTCTTCAATGATTACTTTGTTGAAGTCTGGATAGAGGGAAGAAAAGCACTATTTTTTGTTTTATTTTGTTTTTTGTTGTTTTTTTTTTTGTGTGACAAATCCATTTCATTGGCATCAAGGAGGGTTGTTTTAAGGGACAAATTTACCAGAGAAAAATCTTGTATCATTATAATACAGAAATTAAGTTTGTGCTCAAGGACTCTGCATAATGACTAGCCTAAACCAGTCTGCAGTAGATAGTGTCAAGCAATAAAAGGAATGTTAAATTTTGTGTCAACACTTGTTTGAGTGGTATTTTAATGTAATGGTGGATTGAAAAGCAAATGTTTGCATAGTGTGTTAGTAAGGTAAATTTGTCCCCATGTTCACTTTCAATACAACTTTGCTATGAATACCAATAATATTACAAAAAACCAGAATTCTTTTGCAAGATATCATTTTCTCACAGCTGCAGTTTGACTGCAAGATAATTCCAACATGATCTGAGTCATTCACATGTATGTAATGAACTTTGTTCTGGCTTGTAATTGCTATACTGTTTTTCATTCAGATTTGCTACATATCAGCTTCCAACAAATATGTGAAAAACATCTGAAAGATCATGACTTACATTATGCACACTGCTATTATTTCTAAGAAAGTGTTCTGAGTGATCTAAATCGGAAAGAAGGGAGAAGTAAACAAAGGCGACTTTTAGTTTCCAGATGTAGCAGAGAGGTTGAGAAGGAGTTTCATTTACTTCCTGCTGGATTCCATGAGTCATGAGATGATGGGAACCAAATGGTGTTCAGAGAGCGAAACGGATCAAACCCTAGACCTTGCTGCAAATAAAACACAAATTATAGTTTTCCAACAAAGCTTGTAAAATTCAATCAACATATTTCTAAGAAAAGATAAATTGCTCCAGTACAATTTATTACAAGGATTAACCACAAAATTCATCATGGAGTGTAGTCTTGGGAGGGGAATTTAATGAAACAAAAAGAAATAGAAATTTCAAAGCATAACAATATACAATAAAACTTCATTTACACGTTTTTCAGGAGACTGAAGGGAAAAAAATGTACAACTGAAATTGATTACTATGAGCAAAATAAAAACTCAATATATTTGCACTATTGTTTTACCAATTTCCCCAGTTCTTTAGCAATATCTACTCTTTTTTTAATTGCCACTCTCCCTAACAACTTTTAAATCTTTTATTTTATTTGATATTGAAAGGGGTTGCATTTTCCTACCACTCTTTTTCGTTAAAACGGACAGGCAATGGGGCCTTACTGATGACCTTGTGCAACTCAGTTTTACTGCGGATACAAAGGCTATGTCCTGCGTGGGCTACAACAAGCGACCTGTGTCTGGTTGCTTCGGTTTCAAGCATGATATTATACTGCGGTTTTCACAGACTTGAACCTGACGTTTCATCAGCTGTTCGGACAGCTGTGACAATCCTCTGACAAGCTCCTGATTGGATAACTGTCACAGCTGGCCGAACAGCTAACGAAACGTCAGGTCTAAGTCTGTGAAAACCGCAGTATACATGACGGTTCTGCATGTCGAAGCACGGTGTTCTAAGAGGGCGACAGGAAGCACGCGACTGACACAGCCCCACAGCCTGGCGATACCCACCATGCCGCACGGAAAGGCGATCAGTTTCATTAGCTGCTTGTGCCATGCAAGCTACCGAAAGGATCTTGTACGTTAATACTATTGGGCGAGTGGCCTTCGGAGAGTTGGACAGTCAGTGCACAAACTTTCTCACTTCTTGGTCATCTACATCGTTACTCTCTCCCGGGGACACCTTTGACCTTCCCTCGGAGGTAGCCGTCGCCACCTGAGATCATCACAGAGCTCCCATACGTACCCGACTAAAATTTATCGAAGTCCCTCTGCCGGAGGTGGCCTGGGAGGTGGACTTTGCGCTACCTTCCCGCGGGCTCGCGGGTCTTGGGCCCTTAGCTAGGCCAACTGGAGCTTCTATATTACGTTTCATCAACGGGAAGTTGCCTTAGAGGTCGAGCGACAAGTCGCTCTGCAGGAGTGCTCTGGGGTGTGCCAACCCGAGTAACATACAAGTTCCGGGCTCTTGGCGCAGGTCGCCCCATGTCTCACTTGAATTATTCTGCGCGATCATTTGAACGTTAAACGGTCTTCAAGGGACTTTTATTATGAACGTATGCTTGAAAAATGTACAAACGTTAAACGCATGACTGAAATAATTTAGCATGGGTATTACAGGAATTTTTCCGGGACTTACCAAAAAAAACATAAACTGAAAAACATTTAAACGGAGTTTCTCTGTACTATTTTCAATAAACATTTTCATTCAATTTTATATTAAATAATTATAAAATAATACAATAAGGAGTATTAACCAGAACACAATAATTTTCAATAAAAATTCCTAACATGTGCATGTATTTTCCAAACACTTACATCAATTTCAGAAGTGCTCTCTTCAGGACCATTTCCATCCTCTCGAGTCGATGTTGGAGCTGACGTGGTGGTAGAAATAGAAGATGAGCCACTGCCAGAAAGAATAGGAGTTTGACCAGAACTCAGGGGTGGGGCAACTGGTCCTGGTCCATTGGACCAAGTGGATGATGACCACACAGAGCCAATTAGAGATCCCCAAACTGACCCGGTGCCTCGAATATCCTCATTTCTCAAACTGGGAGTAAAGAGTTGACTGTTGTCCACTGCAGGAGTATACAATGGCTCCCACAAAGAATCAACTCCCGGCCAGTTTTCTAGAAAACAAATCTCACATTTCTACTTCTTTGACCATCTCACAATACATCATTAATTTTTTTGAAATTGAATACTCAACAGTCTTAAAGGCCTAATTACAAAACAATAACAATTACATTTGATAATTAATTATACAAATACAAAAGCTGGGATTTCCCTCTTCCTTACCTCGAAAAAGATCTTGGCGTCTAAATTCAACAGAAACTTTTCTGCTATCCTCCTCCAAGAGTGGTACAATTGAATTGCCCTGTTCCCACATGGCATCTCCACCATATGGGAGGGCGCTGGTCTTCTCTTCTTCCTAAAATCCAAATAAAGTGTATTTTTTTCTAACCATTTTCCAAAATCCTCAACATAGAGAATCCCCAAAATAACCAGAAGTCAAGAGATTCAAAATTTTTATCTCTGTCCATGATTTCTCTAAAGTATTAAACATGATTAGAGTTCAAATTTTTAGAACCTAAAAAGTGATCAGGAATAGGTTTACAATTATGCCCTACAGATAATCAAATTATTCCTTGACGAAGGACATCATGGATAAGAGCCCAAAATTTATTCCTTATTTATCCTTGAAAATAGATTTTATTACATGAGAGCTTTATTTTTTTTTTCTTCAAAATTTATGTAGTATATGACTCTGTAGGAATCACAGAATTTTGAAAATGTGCACAGAATTCACTTCTCCCCATAGCACGTCATACGCAGTTTCAACTGTTTTTTGACGTAAAATAAAATAAATAAAAATAAAATAAAATATTTCCTTAAAAGTATGACATAAAACAATATCTTTAAACTTTAAACAAATTAAATATTATGTTGCAACTTTTGGAATTATCCAACATGTAAACATATATTCATTATGGGCTGCTATTACTGAAACAAATAGTACTCAAGTTCCTTCATGATCCCACGGTTTAAGTACTATTACAGTAAAACTTCACTTATACGTTTTTCAGGGGACCGAAGAAAAAAAATGTATAAGTGAGAAAAACACATAACTGAAATTGAATTTTATGAGCAAAAAAAAATCTCTATTTTACTCTACTGTTTTATTAGAAAACTTACTACCAAAAAAGAAGATTTTAATATGTAGTTTAAATGATTACTTATGAAAAAAGTCTGTTATCTTGGTCTGTTTAACATTATAAGCCCCCAAGGTATACACTTCCCCCTCCAAACGTGATAGCTGTCCCATCACCTCATCTGCGACACTGTGTTGCATAACAAACTTTTTAACAGTTTCTAATGCTGCAACAGCTTCACTGAAACCTACTACATTTATTTCACTATCATCCACTTCATCATCACTGTCTTCATCAATCTCTTCGTTGATTTCACTCACAATGTCCTCAATGGACCTTAGTTCAGATGTAACCACATCTTTATCTACATCCACAAATTCTGTGAAGTCCGCTTGATTGATGGGTAAATCTCCCAAAGCTAACTCCATTTCTACATCATCTTCGGGGCTGCCAAATCCAGCTTTCCGGAAACAGTACCTGATGGTAGATTCTTCAACTTTCTGCCATGATGAGGAGATAAAATGCATAGCCTATGAGAAAAAAAGGAGTGTTCCTGATTATAAAAACTAAAAATTCTACCTCACTGACCATAAAACTAAAAATTTTACCTGTAATACATTTATTTTAGTCGAACTCCTGTTTCTGTTGTCGATGTAGCGGATGGCCTGTTGCACCAACATTTTTCGGTAGTGCAACTTTAAGTTTCGGATAACCCCTAGATCCATGGGTTGCAACTCGCTGGTGCAGTTCGAGGGGGAAAATTGCACCTTGATGTTCCGTAGATATGAGGTGTCTGGTGGATGTGCTGGACACTTGTCTACAAATAATAGTATTTTTTGCCCTCTGATACCCATTCTGGCATCTAAAGCCCGCAACCAATCTTCAAAGATTTTCGTGGTCATTCACGAATTTTTATTGTGTTCATATTTGGTGGGCAGTGTTTTAATGTGTTTGAAGCATCGCGGCTTCGCAAATTTCCCGATCGTGACCGGTGGCAATTTTTCTGTCCCATCACTGTTAGCACATAAAAGCAGTTACACGGTCTTGGCTCTTCTTACCCCCGTGACAATTTTCTCCCTTGAACGCCATCGTCTTTTCACGCATTAGGGAATAGAAAAGCCCCTTCTCGTCGGCGTTAAAAATATCTTTGGGGGCATACTGCTCCACCAGTTCTTGAAGAGGTCCCGACTTCCATGCCGACACGACATCTGCATCAACATTTCCGCTTTCGCCGCACATACTTTTGCAGCAGATTCCGTGTCGCAGCTTGAATTTATGAAGCCAGCCAGATGAAGCTTGGAAATTTTCTAAACCAAGCCGCAGTCCAATTTCAGTCGCTTTCTCGCACAATAAGGGGCCGCTTGCCTTCAGCACGATGCTGCTGAAACCACTGTAGCAATGCATCTTCCAAATTTTCATATTTTCCTCCTTGAATTCGCATTCTCTTGCTACTAGACACCCCAAACACACGTGCCTTGTCCTCGATTTCTTTCCCCTTAGAAATGATGGAATTCAGCGTAGATGCCGGTATTCCCAGTTCTTTAGCAATTTCTACTTTCTTTTTATTTCCACTCTCCCTAACAACTTTTACATTTTTTTATTTTCTCTGATATTGAAAGGGGTTGCCTTTTCCTACCACTCATTTTCGTGTAATATCGCGGACGCAAAACCAGAAAGAAGACGAACTACGACAGTACAACAAACGCGAGATGAAGGCGCGACCTGAGTGACACGAAGACTATTCGCAAATCCCAGCCAAGAACTGCAGATTGCAGAACAGAAAGGATGATACTGTTGAACTTGTGTGACTCAGTTTCACTATGGAAACGAAGGCCATGACCTGCGTGGGCTACAACTGGCGACGAAGACCCACGGCTGCTTGCTTTGCTTTCAAGCTTCATGTTACTTGAGATAACGCGGATCAAAGCACGGTGATCTAATACGTGGGCGACAGGAAGCGCACGACAGCCACAGCTCCACCGTCTGGCGACACCCGCCGCGCCGCGCCTCGCGGAAAGGGATCGGTTTCATTAGCCGCTTGCGCCATCCGCTACCGAAAGGAACTCGTGTTATTACGGCGAGCCAAAGGCACCTTTGGAGACTGGGACAGTCAATGCACAAACATTCTCATTTATTGGTCATCTATGTCATTACTCTCTCCTGGGGACACCTTTGACCTTCCCTCGGAGCTAGCTGTCGCCTCCTGAGATCCTCAAAGAGCTCCCATGCGCATACGACTGAAAGTTTTCGTTTTGGAAGTCCCGCTTCTGGAGGTGGGCCGGGAGCTGACTTTCGCTACCACCCGCGGGCTCGCGCGGTCTTGACCCCTCAGCTAGGCCGAGTCGAGCTTCTATATTACAAGTTTCATTAACGGGAAGTGGCCTCAGAGGGCAAGAGTCAGCTCCGCGGGAGCGCTCTGGAGCGTGTCGACTCGAGCAAAATTCCGGGCACGACGCAGATCGTCCAGCGCCTCTGCGGGATCATTTAAACGTTATACGGCCTTAAAGGGACTTTTATTTTGAACGTATAAGTGTGAAAAACGTATAAACGTAAAACGTATATCTGAAATAATTTTGCATGGGAATTATAGGAATTTATTCGGGACCTAACAAAAAAAACGTATAACCGTGAAAAACGTATAAGTGAGAAACGTATAAACGGAGTTTCACTGTATATATCATTTGTACAATTTTTTACCCTTAATTTCCAGTAATATTCCATCCCATCACTTTAAAGAACAAGGAAACGTTTAATGAATACAAATGGCATCTAATCACCATCCTAACACATGTGATGGCCAAAGGGCTACCCATCAATGTTAGGGCACTTTGCACTAACATTCCCACAATCCAACAAAGAAAGACCAAAAATCATAGGCATCTCAGACATTGGCAGTGAGGGAAGATGCTCACACTGGGACAGAAGATATCTTTATATTAAATGCACACGACAATTTCTAAAACATACTTCAATTTCAGAAACTAGTAAATATGATTGAAAATATATTTTCCTACAATTTTTTGTTCACAATATAACATAACCCAGAAATTAATTCAAAACTGTTATATGACTAACAAAAAACCTAAGTCAAAAGCCAAGAAACATGAAACTTACTTCGCTGTGGAAAAGCAGCCCAGGAAAAATCTAATTCACAAAACCATGAGCTCTAATTAGGATCACCGTAAATAAATTCCACAAAAATTAGTGCTTATATCTGCATTAAGAATACAGAACTTTAATGAGGATATTCAATAGAAATCTCAAGTAAATTTACCGTGTCAACTGGAGTTGGCTCAGTTAAAGCATCAACAAAGAGACTGGATTGTTCTTGAGGCTGCTGAAGAAATGGAGGTAATGATTGTTGGGATTCAGACAAATCCCATGTTGAAGATGAAGGCTTCTTGGAACCAATAGGTCCTGTTAAAAGAGAATAAAAATATTGATATATTCTAACAAATTCACTGGAAAATGTGGAGCTTGGAGCTAAATGATAAACTTACCCAAACCACTACTAGATGACACAGGTGTAGGAATCACTTCAGAAGACTTTATTCTTGCATTGTTTTCTGAGAAAACTGTGGGAAGAGAAGTGGGAGATGATGGTTGTTGCCGTTTTCGAGGAGCAACAATGCTAGAGTAGAGAGTAGAGTCACTACGTGCCACAACATCACTAAATGATGCTCTGTGTTCACCCCAACAACTGCCAGAAGTACGTAAAGGTGGTGAGACACGAACTGTACTACTGGTGCTGCTGCTGCTACTACTGCTATTGCCTGAACCACTGACAGGTCCAGAAGCTGAAAATGAAATATTTTTGCTCTTATACAGTGGGTTACACTCGTTCAAGTTAGACTAAAACCTTTCAATGTTAACGTCAATAATATGCCACCTTTCTTCAGAAATTTTCATGACATTTTAAGAACATTTGGACAGATTTCAAAACCACATAAATCTATTTTGAGACTCAGATGGCCAATCCCTTTTTTTACCCAACATTCATTATGTTCCAAATGCACAACTGTTCTCTACATCAATAAATACTAAAATAAGTTCGCAATGTGTTCATGGTCAGTCCTTGCTGTTGGAGAATATCAGATTTTTCATGAAGCAATTACTCATGGCAGCAGTTTCAAATTGGTTTCAAAAATGAAATAAATAATAATGCAGAAAAAAAAAACTACATTGTGGCCCATTGTTGACTCCCCTATTGGTGCACGCCTGTTAAAATAAAATGTTCTAATTTTTTCTTCATGTATCCTACACCATTGAAGCTAGATGTTATATACAATTCAAATTAATCCTCAATATTAGATATGAAAATCATTTCATGAAAATGTTTCTTAAAATATTTGTATTGTAGTTTTCACATAATTTTGAGTTATATGATGAAAAAGATAATTTTCAAACTTTTTAAGTCCCCATAAATATTGAAGCTAGAGATTTCTTTCTTAATGCAAGCTATTTCTCAAGATCTTTAAATTATTTCTGGTAATTTTTTTTCAAAAAGGAGTTTGTTTTGAGTTAAGTAATGATTATTTTGTAAAGTTTTACCATTTTATATGAAATTATTGTCACTTTCTCTTGTCTGTTTGCATAGTGCATGCATTTGCTATAGTGCCTGCCTCCTAATGTGTTTGAAAAGAGCCACTGTGACTGGCATTGTGCAGCTATCATTTTATTCATCAACATTGTTGCACTTTTTAACTCCATTTTGGCCATTTTATGCCTCCGATGGATAATCAAATGAACTTTTCTGAGAGCTTCAAAACCTGCTCTTTGTAATCATAGACTTGAAAGCATTTCTCGAAGGAATGTTTTGGTAAAAGTTGGATCAAAATACCCATTTTGGAAATATTTGCAAAATCAGTTTTAAACGTAATTTATAAGTAATGGTACGAGTTAAGAGGTTGAAATTATGCATTATGAAACTATGTTATGCAGGTGCGGGTTTATAGACATTGTGTGGGTTTATGGACAACCTGAATGTGCCAGCAACCATCACATGTTAGTGGGAAAGCTATGTTATACGAATGTAAAGAAAACCGCTCCAAAAATAGACAATGAGCTTATAGAGAACAAGGAATCGATATTCAAGACAGACCTCTTGAATCAGTATAGTGTCAAAATGCTCTACCAAAATAGACTGAGAAACAAATTAAATTTGGAAAAGGATGGCAATCCCACAGAAATGTATCAACACTTGAAGGAGAGTATTTTGGAAGCAGCTAAGGAAGCCCTTGAGGAAGAAGAAAGAATAAGGAAATATACGGAAAAGTTTTCTGAGAATTTAGAAGAAATTATTCAAGAGAAGAAGAAGGCATATATGAAATGGTTACATGATAAAACACCAGAGTCAAGAGAGAAATATGTTCTAATTTGACAAAAAGTTAAAACAGATGTAAAAATGAAAAAAAATGAACATTGGGACAGGTTGTGTACATACATCGATGGAACTGTAGGATACAATAAATCATCGGAAGCCTGGAAAATTATAAATAAAATTAGAAGAAATAATGAGTGTAAAAGCATAGTACAAAGAATCCCCTCTCAAAAATGGATACACCACTACTCAATGCTTCTACAAGAAAACAGACCAGAATGTGAAGGAGAAGAAGAAATAAGAGATGTGGAGGAAAGCAATTTTGAAATAACTGAGGATGATACTAAGAAGGCACTATGCAAAGCAAAAACCAATAAAGCCCCAGGACCTAGAAATATAAGAATGGAGCTCCTGAAATATGGTGGAGATGTGGTTGCCAAATACCTAAAGAAAATGTTCAATAAGATAGAAGTAGGAGAGGATCCACCTGTAGAATGGAACATATCCTACATCTCTTCTATATTTAAAAAAGGGGACAAACAATCATGTGCGAATTACAGGAGAATAAGTGTCATACCGTCAACAGCAAGATTGTTTTCTAGTATTCTAAGTAAAAAAATCAAAGAAGATAAACCTGTATTGAGTGAAGAGCAGAGTGATTTTAGACGAGGACAATCATGCCTAGATAACATCCACTGTATCAGACAAGTTATAGAGAAACATAAAAGCAGAAATATGAATATTTATGTAACCTTTAAAGACCTCCAGAAAGCATACGATAGTGTCCCAAGAAAAAAGATATGGGAAGCAATGAGAAAGGTTGATATAAAAGAAAAGTGGATCAATCTGGTTAAAAAGCTTTACAAAAACACCGAAGCCCAAATAAAAATTGGACATAAGTTAACGGGAAGCTTTCTGATAAACAAGGGTCTAAAACAAGGATGTGGGTTATCTCCCATTTTGTTCAATATCTACCAAGAACAAGCCCTCTATAACTGGTACAGAAAATGTTCTGGCATGGGAATAAAAATTGGAGACGACACCTTTCACTCCCTTCTATTTGCTGACAACCAGGTAATCTTTGCCCAAGATGAAGAGGATATGGTGTACATGCTAAGAAAGCTAATAGAAGAATATAATAAATGGGGATTAGAAATAAATTTTAATAAAACCGAATGTATGTGCATTGGACAAGGAATAACATATAGATGTGAATGGTAACAAAATTAAAAGCTGTAACACCTTCAAATATCTTGGATCTTTAATAAACAACTCGGGTACATGTGCTGCAGATATAAACTCGAGAATAATTATGGGGAAGAAAGCAACCAAAGCTTTACACGGCATATTATGGAATAACAATATCCGCCAAGATGTCAAAAGAAGGATATTCCATTGTGTAGTAGAAAATATAGTATTATATGGAGTGGAAATGTGGCCACAAACAAAAAATAAGAGATAAGATAAGGACAGTGGAAATGGACTACATGAGACGATGCCTTCAACTTACTCGCAAGGACAGACTGCGAAATGAAGAAATATGGAGAAGGATAAATATAATTTGTTCTATTACGAAGACCTTGGGAAATAGAGCACTACAGTGGTATGGACATGTTCAGAGAACGTCAGAAAACAGATGGCCACACAAATCTTAAAATGGCAACCACCTGAGAGGCGAAAAAGAGGAAGAACAGTTTTAGAATGGGAAAAATACATCCAGGAAGCTATGAAGGATAGAGGCCTCAAACCACGAGATTGGGAGGATCGAGAGTTGTGGAGGGTGAAAACGGCAAGCTCCTAAGGGGAAAATGCCAAAGACGAAGAAACTATATTATGTAGATATATTGTGTGCTAAGTTTCACTTTCCTTGCTACTATTTAACCAAGAAAGAAAGAAAGAAAGAAAAAAAAGAAGAGAGAAAAAAAAAGGCCAAAATTTATATTTATGACATTGAATAGAGCAGAAATAGTTGTATAATAAATAGGTGTAAATAAACATGACAGGGACAGATAATTGCTTGCAGTGTAATATATTGGGAGGGGGAAGCAAAGCCCCTTGTAATAAACAGAAATATAGTTGGAAGAGGCGTAATTATGAATTAAGGACCGGGACCTTCCCTTTCGACTGCTGATCAAGCCGACAACGACATATTTGGTACGCTGCGGATTGTCATTAGATGGGAGGCATGATGGGTGATGTTGCTCTATATTAGTGAAGACAATGTCGAACATTGGAGGGGAGTGGGCTGGCTTGACATTATCATTATTATCATTATCAATATCATTATTATTATTGTTATTATTATTATTATCATTATCATTATCGTTATCATTATCATCATCATCATTATTATTATTTTCAGTTATAACAAAAAGAATTTCAATAATATAAATATCACATAATTGTGATTTGAACAGAAAAATGGGCATGTCTATGCAAACACAATTAGAGTAGAGAATAAGCCGTATGAACATTTGAACATTTATTTTTGAATATTAGGTAGTGATGCGGTGAAGTGCCTGCCCGAAGCGAAAGGTAGGGAGGTATCATGTATGCATATCACTTTATGACAATTATCTGATGAACCAGTAATAATTTGGCAGAGTTGAGGTTGAAATATTTATTTAGCAACTGACATCGTATAATATCGCATTAAGCAGGGTGAAATAGGGTATATCAACGCGACCAAAGAAAGAAAACACAGTAAACATTGGACCTTCTTCATCTGGAAATTATCTGAGAAATTCTTGAATGCACATGAAGACATGAAGCCACAAAATTGATTTGTATAGGAAGGACGACAATCAAAATAATATTTAATATAAATGTGCTTATTAGGAAATGTTAACAACTGAATTATAATAAATATTTTATTTATTATTTGAAAACAAGGCTGATAATTTGTAATTCATTGCAATCTAGGAATTATCAAGTCAAACAGAACTTCTAGAAATTGCTGATCTCTATTACTGATCTGCATATGACCAGGTAAGCTATAGTATGTCATATGCCGGTACCCACAAGTAATAAAAAATTAAAAGGGAATGTTAATGAAATAATTAATTGTAAAATAGGGATGTGAGCAGAGCACAGCAACTGAACTATGTAAGTGTGAACATAAATATTAGAATTGACAGCAAAGGATTGCAACATATGGGCAGATCAACTTAATAATATAGGCTCTTTTTCAATGGCAAGCCCAGTGGATAAAATTAATTAAATTATAATAATATTCAGAACAGAATATCAGGTTCATTTCAAATGGCTTTCCCAACATGGGGCCGATTAAATTAAAAATATATTTACAGAATAGTTTCAGATGAAATTTATTTGCAATAAAATGAAGTAGAATTTACCCCAATTAAGGGAGTTTCTCCCTTTACCAGTGTGTTGTGTTCAATCATTTAAAAAAAGTATAGTTAAATTAAAAATTATGTGGATTTAAATTGTTATTTATTTACTGACCAGGCACTTTTTACTGATATTACAAATACGCAACTATCACATGTCACCAACGTGCTTTTCATAATTTGACTTTTGAAGTTATAAATATTGCTCAAGCATTGTTTTAAAAAACTTCACTTACACATATACTAGTTCAATTTGAATTGTGGCAGGGTGGAGTGGATGGAGTGTGTAGGGCAGGCAAGGTTGTTTAACAGGTGATTGTGATACGTAAATACCCAAGTATCACGTGGTAATCATCTAGTGAACTACATAACTACAACATAAATTAAAGTGATGTATAATAATGGCTATAGAACCTTTTCCAAACCTAAAGGTTTATAAACTAATATTATTTATATGGTAGATGGAAAATGATCACAGAGAAAAGACTGAAATAAGTAAAGAAAAGTAAAGTAAAGAAAGAAATATGTGATATGTTCAATCTGGCTAAATCGAATTAGGTGATGTATTTTATAGATGAAGAATAGCATACACAAAATAGAAGAATAGCAAAAAATGTGATAAACAGGCATCAGACGGCTGGTGAGAAGTTTCTAAAACTGTGAGAAGTTTCAAGTTCTGCTGTGTCAATCATAAGTTTCTATTAACACAATACCACCTAACAATATATCTAATTGAAGATACACATTCCTGAGTGGGCAACGTGGGTCAAACTTGTACATAAAATAATAGTGTCTCTGCAAAGCATAATTTCTAATGCATTGTCATATTCACAGTCATAATTTCTAATGCTTGCCAAACTATGTCTTGTGAACACACTCAGATAAGCACCCTTCTTTAGGCAGTGACCTGAGCTAAAGCCAGCTGAACTGGACAAAGTTGGAAATAATCTGATTTATGTCATTCATAAAGCTATATGCAAACCATCTGGCAAATGTTAAATTAACCAGCTACTTCTATCATTAGCCATATTTTGATCTTTAACATAACGTAACACAACTATAGAATTTTTTTTTTTTTTTATGTGAAAAATCAATATTAAACCAGAAAGATAAGAGATAATGGCTATATGTTGAATTTTAAACTACACACAATTAACACTTGTTCTGTTTCTCATGGAAAATAAATTTACTTACTCTTTACCACTCCATTCTTCTCAGAAGTTCGTTTTTTAAGTACATTTTTCTCCTTACGTTCTCGACTAACAGCTTTCGATGTTTTTAACTTATAAGGCAGTTCTAAGCTAGCTGATTTGGAAACCTCAGTACTGGGAACTTTGACTGGTGTCTCAGACATTGTTTTGTTACATGAAGATTTTGTATTAGGTTTCCAATGGTTCCCAAAATCTTTCTTTTTCTGACCTTCTTGCTCATACTCATCATCATCACAATCTCCTTCATAATTATCCTTATAGTCCATTTCCTTTTCTTTGTCTTTTTTCAAAGCAGCTTTGTTTTCTCTATTACAGTTCAAATTCTCTCGCTCCTAAAATACAAAATGAAAGATGAAAATTCATTTATAAAGTAAATAACAAAAATATCTGCATACACACATACCCAAAATATCTGCATACTTTTACCCAAGTCACACATAAAATACAAGAGAAATAAACACATCAGTAAATGGTTCTGGAAAATGCAATACTCTGGATCTCACTTTAAATAAGCTTTGCAAATGCATACATACATACAAACATACATACATACCTTTTCTATCTCATCATTATTAGAGCTTTCTGTTGTTGTTGATGAAGTTTCTTCTTCAGAACAAATGACAGGTTCAGAGACTGTTCTCACACACTTTTTATGACTTTGATTTGCTCTTTTATTTTCCTTGGGGTTTTCTAGTACCTTTTTATTAGAGATTTCTATTTCTTGTGTATTTTTATTGGTTGCTTTGTTATCAATTACACCAACTTTGGGTTTATTTTGCTGAGATGTGGTGGTTCTAGATAAAAAGCAACTCCACCCTTTCTTTGAATGATTTTCTTGTATCAAATCTGTTGGTATAGAGTGTTCACTATTGCCACTGTTCTTCTTTGATAATTTCTTTTTATTTTTTACAGACATTAAAGGTGTTGAGTTGCTAGAATACCCTGCTTCAGTATCATCAAATTTTGTTACTGCAGGTTTCTCTTTACTTTCTGCTTCGACCACACTTCTTTCTTCGAAGTTACTCCAACAATTTTTAGGACATATATTATTTTGAACATTTCTTATATTACTACAGTCACGATGTCGTTTCTCATTATGATGAGATACCGTATTATTCACAGTAGAATCCGGTAACACTTCTGTTTTAATACAATTTGTTTTCATATCACAATTTTTCTGAAAATTAGGAGTGGTTTTTGTTTCTGATGCAGCTCTCAGAGCCTTATCTTTTGCAACAGCCACAAAAGCACATTTAAGTATTCGATCCGATTCTAAAAATGCTGCAGCCAGCACACAGAACAAAATAAAAGTCATGAAACTGATGGCAGAGTAATATAGAAGAGGTTCCCAACTTGGTCGCCCCAGTACACTAGAACAAGAAGCTAGGAAGTATGGTGGCAAAGTTGTAATAAGGGAATAATTTACACTGATCCCTAAACTTGTTTCTATAGAGAGTGATCGTTGAATACGAGCTAATGTGAAATCTGGCGTAAATGCTATATCTATTTTTCTGGTTCCATTGGGAGGGAGTTGAAATGGCACACAATTTAAAACACGAAAACCATACCCCTCACATGGTAAACCATTGATATTAAAACCACTAACGAATATATTCAGATCACCAGTGTTTCTTGCTGTGAATGATCTTTTAACTGTTAAATTTGGCACAGGAAATTTTCTATTTTTCTCTCCTGAAAGAAAACAATACAGTTACAATAATAATTGAGGGAAGACTGAATAAACTTTACAGTGCTATTTTGCAAACCCACCCAAGAATATGTCAAATCAGTTCACATGTATTCCACTTACTTTCGCAATCCTTCAAGTGCTTTTCTGCAAGTTCAAACATTAAAGGAGCTTCAGAACCAGGTTTCCGATTTCCAAATTTGAATTGCGCATAAGCAGCTCTTCCTGACAATCTTACAATTTCAAGAATTGTTAAATTATTCCTAAAACGAGTGGAGACAAAATAAAATATTTAACATTTTCTAATACCATACTAGAGATAATATAAAAACCAAGAAGAGTCAGACATACAGAGCCAACTACTTTCCACAAAATGAAAAATTCTGTATTATTTCCTACTATTCATAACTGTAGTTAACTGTTGTGAAATTAAAGAAATGTACTGTTAAACCAACATAACAGAATGAACGCATTCAAGAGATATGGCATGATGTAACACCAATTCACTTAAAAGAAGACAAATCTAAACTTCAATATTAATCTACAACTACTAAATATATTCACAAGATTACAAGAAGTACAAAACATTAATAAAATGCACTAGGATTCATGTATGATATAGACAGATGAAATAGGTAAATTATTTTTCATTGTATCACTAAGTAAAAATATTGCATCATTTTTTGTGACATTTCTTTCTATTAAAAATAATTACCTAATTAATAACACAGCTGAACTCAAGCCTGTCTTATGAGGAGAAAATCCGAGACGAGTTGTAGCTACTTCTCCAGGTTGCAAGACAAGAGCCAAACTATTTGTATGGGGTAGCACTCCCAAAAGTTTCTGAATATATGAGCCCACTAATGACCCTTCTTCTAAAGTAAATTCCCGAGAAGGAGAATTGTGACACTCGTGGCATCTCGTCAATCTGAAACATACAATGTTTGGATTCTTTTTTAGTTGCAAATATCATTATAAACAGACAAATATAAATATCAACTTTCTTATGAAAGTTATAATTTTGGAAGAAGAAATATTATACTATGAATTACTTGAAAATTGTAAGAACTTTTATCCCTTTTTCTCAGCCTGCTCATCCTGCCATGTGTCTCCTTGCAGTTCTTACCAGTAATCTACAGCCATTAAAAGCATGTGAATTCTATTTTCAGAATCAAACTTAGTAAAAAGAATATTACTCTTACAAACAAATAAGCTGATGTTTGGTATGAGATAAAAATTCTATGATTATCAGGTGTAAACAATTTTCCTAGTATGCAAGTTACAGACAAGAAAGGCAAATCTCATTAAACTTCATGTTTATTAAAACAGTTCACAAATTCACACTCAAAAAATACAGTAAAAATCCCTAAGAAATACAAATAAACTGTTGAATAGAATGTCTTCTTATGTAAAATACCACACTGAAATAAAAATATAAAGACTGCCTAATGCAGAATTGAACATTTGAGAAACTTTCTCTAAGAAACTCAGAGGCCAGTGTTAAGAAAAGTTTGGAAAGATTGTGTAAGGTTCATATTATGTTCCTAATGCTAAAATGAAATAAAATAATATGAAAAAGGGGGGAAAAGCAAAACACTATCACAATTGAAATTTTTCCAGATTATGTAATTTATCCAGATTATGTATTTGCAGTTATGAAGCAGCAATGCAATTTGATTTAGAATAAACTGAAAGGCTCATATTCAGCTTTCTAAAAGTCATATGAAATCTCTAGATATTGGATTGCTCTAGACATAAGTACTAAATAGGTTTTAAAATAATTAAAAATAAACAAGAATAAAAGACAATAAAAACTTCAAATTGGAGGGGAAAAAGCACTAATTTATTAATAATGCACTCACATATAACAGAATATTTAAACAATAATTATAACATAGAAGGAAAATTAATGAAATTGTAATCTTGTTGGACAAATTATAAAAAAAGAAATGCATATATTTTAATAATTATTTTAAATGTATTTTCTTTCAATTTTTTTTTATTCTGTAATTCCAGCATTTCATTATCACTCTCAAATTTGCTCTAACACATAAAAGTAGTGTAAAAATTAAAATATAAAAACCATTCTTAAAAGCATTCAAGGACTGAAGAACTAAACTTTTAATAATTTCAACAAATTAAATCAAAACTTTTAAAACAAGATAAACATGACTTTTCCCCTCTAATACTTTGGTGAAGCATTATTAAAAAAAAAATGTTAGTATTTTACCTCATCATTTTATTGCAGATATGTTTATTTATTTATTTTCCGTCAAAAAACAGTTAAAACTGCGTATGACGTGCTATGGGGAAAAGTGAATTGTGTGCACATTTTCAAAATTCTGTGATCCCTACACTAAGTCATACACTACTTAAATTTTGAGAAAGAAAGAAAGAAAGAAAGAAAGAAAGAAAGAAAGAAAGAAAGAAAAAAGAAGAAAAAAAGAAAGGAAAAAAACAAACAAAAAACATGTAATAAAATCTATTTTCAAGGATAAATAAGCAATAAATTTTGGCTCTTATCCATGTTGTCCTTCGGAATAATACTTCCTGCCGCGACAACATGGAAACGATAATTTGAATAATTGTATTTCCCACTGAATTCTAGAAGACGTGCACAGATAATGAAGTTACATTTTTGTCCAGAAGCAAAACAAGGGGCCATCTCAGCATTTGCTCAATGGATCAGGGAAACTGGATGAAAAACCTCATCGAGATGGGGGTCATTGACCCGGAGACTGTAGTACAATACTTGTTACAGGTTGTTTATACACATTTATACAGTCCAAATGGTAAATAATGCATTATGTATCATTGATAAAATTAATGTTACTTTTCTTGTGATGCTCAGTATAGTCTCTAATTGTATAGAAACAGTTATGCAGCAGAAACGATTTCACTTGGGATTTAAACTTTTCTATCGAATTTAATCGTTTAATGTCATCTGGCAAAGTGTTGTAAAATAATGTACATGTAACATGATTTTTTGTAACTGGCTGTTGATACTGTCACCTGATGAATATGATTTCTACATCGAGTGTTATAGTAATAGACATCGGCATTTTCTGAAAATATATTCCAGCCCTTAAGCAAGTCATTTTTGACAAAAACTACTGATTAATAAATCAAAAGACACGGTAATGCTAAAATTCCTAGATTAATAAAGAGAGGCTTACAAGAATCCCGTGGGTGTGATTTGGTTATTATTCGTACAATTCGTTTTTGTAATCTAAAAGTCTGGGAGCTATAAGATGTATTTCCCCAGAATATTATGCCATATCTCAGGCGGGAATGAATATTCGCGAAATATACACAACGAGCAGTATGAAGGCTGACTGAATTTGAAAGAATTCTGAACGCGTAGCATAATGAACTTAATTTTGTGTTCAATTCATTTAAATGGACGTTCCATTTAAGGTTTGACTGAATTGAAAGACCTAAAAATTTTGTTGCCTTAACATCAGTCAATGGTACACCGTTCATTTTCATGTTCACATTAATACATCTCTATCAAATTTGAAAGACAGAAATTTCTCTATTCATTCATTTTTCATGCGTTTAAATTTTGGCTTCTTAACAGATTGAATTGTGAGTTCCAAGAGGCATTGTGAGGTTTTCTACTTGGCACAGAAGTAGTATAAGGAAGTACTTCCTGCTTCGCAGAGATACAAGCGTTTATGTAGGACCTAATCTATATGTATTTCATCCTGAAAATAAATTTTAACATGCTGATGTATGCTGAATTTTAACATGCTGCATTGAAGTGTGATGGATATGAATGTAACCTAATATTGAATTCTCTAGGTTAACCTAATTACCTGACCTTTCTGAAAGAACATGATCAATGATGGAAGCAGTTGGGGTTATTGTCTTGCTCCATAGATGAAAATAATTTTGTTGAGTAGGGAATAGGAGTCAGTGCTCACCCAAGTCCCACCAACTAATGTTTATTTATTTGTGCAAAGTGTGAGGAAAGCAAGGTTTCAGGCTTCAAAGATACAGAATATGAAATACCAAACCAAATTACATTTTCAGTCCACACAACAAAATGAAAATTCGTTATTGGTAGACGACTATTAGGATTAACAAAATTGACAATGATATAAATGTTAATTTGTAACCAAGGCACTTAAAACTATGCATATGGCTAAAAAGGCATTTATGTCAAAATAGGCCAAAAAAGAGGAAAAGAAAAGACACTGAAAAATAAAAGATAAGACACTGAAAAATAAAAGATAAGACACTGAAAAATAAAAGATAAGAAACTGAAAAATAAAAGATAAGAAACTGAAATGAAAAGAAAAAACGGAAAGAAAAGAAACTGAAAAGAAAAAGAAAAAAAAAAGGGCAAAATAATAACAAACCAAAAAACTTTGTCAAAATGCTTCATTTCTCTAAATATCCACTGTCTTGATCTGGGCTGTCCGGGTGACGCCGCGTCGAAGGCTGGGGTGCCGACGTTTCGACCGACATATCGCGGTCCTCTTCAGGGCTGTACTGCCAAACTGCCTGCCTTGGCAGTACAGCCCTGAAGAGGACCGCGATATGTCGGTCGAAACATCGGCACCCCAGCCTTCGACGCGGCGTCACCCGGACAGCCCAGATCATGACTCTGGCCGCGGAAGCCTACGATATTATCCACTGTCTGGTAATCTCATTACACTGAAAGACTTCCACAGAAATTGAAAACTGCTCAACATTTATTCTTCACATCATCTAAACTTATCATATAAAAGAAAACATCTTTGGCAATGGAAAATGAATAACTGGAATTATTGCAATTTGTTTTACAGAGATTTTACTGTACGAGTGCTTTACATACCAAAATTTTTTTCTTTCTCACACACAAGAGAATATTGCAAGGTCGCAATAATAGAGCTCTGAATTTCAGAAAACTATAATTTGTATTAATAGTCTTCCATAACTTTTTCTTGAAATTGTTCAAAAATTATTATGCCTATATTACACAACTTTACAAAACTCATAGATGCTAACTTTCACACTATTTTGTGGATCAAAGACTTGTAACTAAACTACACACCTTTTTTTAATACTGTTTACACTTGAATTTTGTTCAGCAAGAATCTTTTTAAATTAATCATTACAGAAAGGCGATTTTGAGTTCACAGCTCCCAGAATCATAAATTGATATACTCTCAAAAACATTGACATTATAAAAATTACAAATAACAGAGCTTACGAATGATGATGGCTTCAATTCATATATTGTAAAAGGTATTCAAGAAGTTACCATAGGCTTAATCTTAATTTTAAAAAAATATTTCTATTTTTTTTCCCAAAAAGCAATGCTTTTCAGTTCAAAATATCTTAAAACCATCTTATTCATAAAGTATGCCCTATCAGCAATTTTGTCACATATATATATAATCATTAATTATATTTCTGGATTAAATCACAAACATGAAAAGAAGTGTGAAATAACTCAAATAATTACAATTTTCAAAAATTCCAGAAGTTTTAATGAAAATTTGTCTCAAAACTCCTGATCCCTTCAAAAGCCAGATTTCAGAAAATTCTGGAAATTCACTGAACAATTCCTATAACATTCTTAGTGAAATTTTAAAAGAGATCATTTGAATATTACTGCAAGTTGACAACACCAAAGCAAATAAAAAAATTGCAAAATATTTCTCTAAACTGGTCACAAAGAGGTAACATAGACAACACACAATACATTTTTACAACAAATATTGAAGGCTTAATGAACCCAATGGAGGCCACATTTAGAACTTTGACTTAAGTAGTAAAGAAATTTCTAAGAGAAATGTCATATGTGAATTTAGGCCTATTTCTTCCCACAGGAATGTTACTTTTATTAAGACCAAAATCCCCATGAAACATTTTCAACTATTGCTACACTAAATTACATTTTTAAATATAGATTGAACCAGGCACGGCTCGTCATTAAAGGCTGTGAGGCAGAGCCTCTCCTATAGAAATCGCTCCCTAAAAGAAATTTAAAAATATATTTATATATTATTTATTTATGAATAAAGGATTTTTGAGTTGTATTATATAACAATCATATCAAAATTTTTCTTTTTCAGTTTGTTAACAGCCGGCCGTAACGCATTTGAAGCTGTTGACAAGGAAGAGAAAAGCGTTAGGCTCCCACTTCATTCCTCCATAACGCCTGTGTAAAATAAGGAGGCGTGACGTCATGCATTCACTGCACAGGCTTATCGGAGGACGAAGGCTGCGGCCAGACAGCCTTCAAGGGTGGGGCCTAGGGTCTGAAGAAGGGTGTGCTCACCACATTGCATTACTATGCAGCTCAGCGAGTAGCATTGCAACTAGTTTTCCTAATATGCAGTAGGAGCGCTACTCCCTTAAGCCTTTAGCAGAAGCACGAAGCATACAGGACTGTGGTCTTCGTGATCGAAAGAGATTATGTATAGAAATGCATTGCAATGCAATGTAATGTAATGTAATGCATTTGCAGCTTTCCCCATTTAGAAGAACACGAGCCGTGACTGGATTGAACATTTTGCAAAGTTTTGATTTTGACAATCCAAATATATTCAATAATGAAGTTAGGAAGTATCTCAGACACATCAAAAACAACAACATTAAAATGTTTAGAACAGTTAACTGCATGTTGAGACCAAGATATTTACAATGACTAAAGATAATGTGATTGCACAATTTAGGCATACTAGTAATCCTCTGCATTTATTGCCTTTTGTTATACATTGACTACTTACCCCTCTCTCCCCATTTTTATTTTCTTTCATTTTCCTACTTTCCTTCATTTATTACTTCTTTCCCTCCCCTCCTTGATCTTTTGCCTAAGTCTCCTGTTATATTCAGCCTCATTCTCTCATTGTTGCAGGGTATGTTCAGTCCTGATGGAGTCTTAAGTTAATGTTTTACTAAATGACCATTTCATGATGTACTTTTATCACAAATGAAATATTCCTCTTAAGTTATTATTAGGTGAGTACTCTTGGATTTGTTCAATATACTGTTTTCTTCTTTTTAAGACCAGTGTTCTAATTTTGTCTTATTGTTCATTTTCTATGAAATATTCATCTCTTTATCGTTGTTTATATTTTAAGTTTACAATGTAATTGTTTCGAACTAGTTTTGATGTATTCTATTTTTTTATAGCTGTTCAAAAATCTCTTAAAATATTTTTGTCTTTTATAGCTCCTGAGGAGGCAATTCACCAGATTTAAAAACATTGTGTTTGAATCTCAAGTTCAAATGAATAAATGTTTTCTAATTGAACACGTTTGATTGTCATTAGAAATAAAAGATAACTTCCCTCTATAATCTCAAAAAACATTTTAAATTCTAGGTTCTTCCATGGAAGCAATTGGAACTAAAAAAATGACTAAAAAAATTAAGGCAACTAATTTAACAACTTAAAGAACAGTAAAAATCTACTGAAATTTATGAAAGGAAAAGCAAGAATAATAAAGAAAGAAAGAAAGAAAGAAAGAAAGAAAGAAAGAAAGAAAGAAAAGAAAAGAAAAAGAAAGAAAGAAAATAAATTCTGACAAATTGTGATCTATAGATTCAAATGTTACTTGAAAATCGACAACAACATGTTTACAAAACAACACATTTGATGTGGAATATTCGTTATCTCTCTTCCCTCATATCCACAAAGAGGGATTTGTCGTAAATACTTATATTCTTGCACATCACAGAACAGTTTTCACAATTTAACTGCATTTTTGCAGGATCAAAGAATATATTGTTAGTCTCATTCTCAAACATATTCATTTAACCTAAAAAATAATCACTAACTCATACAAATCACACACATTCATGTACAAATTGGATATCAGCAGCAAGATACAGCAGAACCATGTGACAAGAGACCACAAGTTCCTTATACCTTACACAATTGCAAGATTCCTGCCCAGAAATAACTCATATCTGTGCAAGGTGAAAACCTGTATCCACTTTCTCCACATGTTATTTTGTGAAATGTTCTAAGTCACGCAGTCACCATTGAGAGCTTATTTTTGATAATGACCGGATCCATTTTTAGATGAGTAGGAATTCACACGAACTGTGCAGTAATATTTGGCAAGGTGTACTGTTCATCAACTTAACGCATTGGGTACTTCAAATTGAGCTTTGTCATCATTACGTAATTGTTGTTAATTGCCAAGTGAATAGGGCTGCTTTTTCATGAAGGGAGAGAGAGATAAGACACATAAACAAAGATATCTATTTGGAAATTCAAACTGCAATGGCTTCAAAAAATAAGTGGATACCAATATCACAAAAACTTAACATAAAGCGTTAAAACTTAACATAAAGCGTTATAAAAAACTTAACATATAACGTTGAGAACAGAAAAAATGCACAATAAGTTTAGGTGAAATTATAAGTAGGGTTGTGTAGTATTTAAATACTTGTATTTGAAATACTTGTTTTAAATCCATTTTATATTTGAATAACTGTATTTTTGAGATTTTTGGACATGCATTTTAGAGATGTACATTTAAACATATTTTAGAAATGTATTTAAATACATCTCTAAATTGCATGCCCAAAAAACTCAAAAGTACAGTTATTTAAATGTAAAATGGATTTAAAACAAGCATTTCAAATACAAGTATTTAAATACCGCCCAAACCTGGTTAAAAGGAAATTATATTAGCATTCCACTCCTTCCACAGAGTTCCCTCCTACCCAAGACAAAAATATAGGTCCCCAGATCGTCTCTTTTAATGGGTTGCTACTGTATATTGGATTAAACGAGACACTTTCTGGAACCAATTGAAGTTTTATCCATTTCTTTAATTTAACAGGGGCTACTGAAAATACTGAACTGCAAACTTGGAAACCTTACCCTTCCACTTTGATGCCATCATATTTAGCAAGCTTCTTGAAACATGACATACATGGAAGTATACACAAGCATATTTATCACTATGAGAAGCAATCGCAGTGTACACTACCATCATGACTTTCAACAAATACAAATCAAAACCCCCCTCATTGTTGTTTCCTAAATACTACAATCATTTTTCACACTACTAGGACAAAACACTCAAAAGTAATATTTAAATAATAGCAAAAACTAAAACTTAACTCACAACAAAATTATTATGCTTTGCTAATTTATGTTTATATTTATTTTATGTATTTACTTAATTTAATCAATTTTATGTTCAATTGTATCAATTTTAGGAGCTTGAAAGAATGACTTAACCCCAAAAATATACTTTTGAGAAAATTTAATTTAAAGTTTCCAATTGCGTTTTTTACTTTATTTTCTTCAATGGTAGATAATACAACATTTAGTACCGAACATTTATATTGTTTATTTCATTAAGAACATGTTGCAACCTATAGATTTAAAGAAAGTAAATCTCTTATGTAAATATAACAATATAAGAAACAGTATGCTTTAAACTGTTGTTCCATAAATTTGATTCATTCCATATTTCAATTTAAGGGTTTGTTTTTTTAACACATTTTAAACTCATTGTATGTTGATGATAGGTTTAAGAATTAAAAAATAAAATAAATATATTCTCCTCAATGCATACATTATGCAAGTAAACAATATTGCATTGAATTGGATTAAAAGCAAGATTTCAGGATAAGTTTCATCCTTGTAGCTCATTATCACTAGAGGGCAAATTAATCTAAAACTCATGAAAATATGCAAGGAATTGTGATTAAAGATAGAAAAATATGCACAGACTAAAGTGCGTCTTTTGTATTAACCAATGTGCAATGTTTACTTCTTAAAATATAACTGTTTTTCATAAATCAAGAAAACTAGAAAATTACCATATTACCACGAAAACAACAAATTAAGGGAGGCCATTCTATCATTCAACTCCTCAATTGCAATTGAACAAAATCAGTTGAAACTGCCTGTTCAATAAACAATATATTACACTACTATAACATTAATACTGCACATTTCAAGCTAAGTTATACATGTTTTTAAGAAAAATTAATCACTGTAATTTTGATCTTTCATTAACAACAAATAAAAGGTGAGTAAGAGGCTTTAAATCATTATTTTTTCTTTATGCTTTCATTGCCACCATTATTCTTTTTATTCCACACAATTCCAGAGGAACCGCCATATTAATTAATTACCCTCCAAAGGGTAATTATTATCCATATTGGGAATCTATGACCTACAGCATAAACTCCTATACACATCTCTGGCAATAACACATACCCATCAGGCAGGTCATGGAGAAGGCGTTCTGCCACCGGATAAGCCCAGTCCATCACCAGTTGCAACGTCAAGGGCTTGGAAGAAGGATTGTGAATCACCAAGTCTTTGTAAGTTGTGTTGCCAATCTGTGTGAGGGGAAAAGTCAAAACACTGGTGTTGCCTGGTGAGAGTGCTACATTCAGTGTAAGCAATGGCCATGTCATCATAACTTTGGCCCAAAACATGTGTCTTCGCACTTCAGTTGTGTGCAATTGAAGACTTATATTCTGCCACACAGGAAAGCCCTTATCCCCAGCCAGGCGCACATAGCTTGTGTATCGTGCCGAGAGCAAGGAGAGATCAATATCATGAACATGGGGTGGGAGCTCCAGTAACTGCAACCACTGACTGCCAGCTGTAAGCAGTCACAGCAGGGATGAATGTATTAGTTTTTCCACTCATTGTAAACAAGACTTTTACACATGTAACTCCTTTGATAATGATTTGGACTAACAACAAATTTATTTAAAAAACATTAAACACCATTTTAGTGGTTGCTACTATACAGGTTATAATTCAAACTAGCAATTTAATAAAATAGTAAGAATGAAGTTTAACTCATCAGAAAGTTACTAGAATTTTTCATTAGTTTCCTCTTTACTTCTTTCTTCTTCTGGATGGTAATAGTGATGGCTGTGATAGTGGCAGTTGTGGTGGTGGAAGAGAAAATGATAATGATGATGATGATGATGATGATGATGATGATGATTATAATGACAATTTTTATTCCCATTACCACCAAAATACAGAATTTAACAAATACTTTGATCCCCCCCCCCAAAGTGTTTGTAAAACACACCCACTTTAATATAGATGTTAACATCAGAAGCACATAGCTAAGATTCACACACAGTAGTTGGAATCTATAACTGAATCTAATCATTGAAATCCCACTAAAACTCTCTCTGCTAGTCAATCACGGCAAACTCAAAAGTATTCTGTGAGAAAAGGCAAAGTCATTCCGTTTTATGGAATGGTAGTTCCAATTATCTACAATAATGAAACATTCAATAATTGTTCAAAAAACTGCACAGGCAGAAAAAGGACGCACACTCAGCAACCAATACTTAAGTTAACACTCACTTATATGTTATGATGTACCTTTTAATGGGTGGGAAAAATAACTGAAGGAATTAAGCCACTGTTATATTCGCAAGAAAAACAGAAATTGCAACACTGCACAGCATTTCTACTTTTGTTTCTAAATAAAGGTATTTCTTCAAAAGAGACTCAGTATTTGAATTGCAGTTCACAAGATGTAAACAAGAAAAAATGTCATTAGTCCAAATTTTAAATTTATGTAACAATATTACACCAAAATCTC